>QEYC01000225.1:0-73894 GCA_009935795.1 Pholiota adiposa | reverse complement strand
AGTAAGGATGCAAGGGACTTATAATGCATGTTTTAGATGGTCTTTGAGGTGTTACTAAGTATAGAATATAAAGTATATAGTGCTATTTCGCATGTTTTGGCTGATTTTCTTACTGTTTAAGCATAAAAAGAACTCCTGAGGTGCAGAAAAAAAAAATATAATGCTACCTGGTTAATAGAAGATATTGAAGCATTTTTGAGGCGGAGCTGCTGAATGTAGCAGATTTAGGTAATATTTTCGGTCAAAAAAGCGAAATTCCCTATAGTACATGAGATAATGCATATATATATGGTGTAAATATTATGATATAGCAAAATAGTTTTATTTTTGAAAGTTCCAATATGACCACCCATATGGTCAGAAAGATGGGGTAGGTTGTTCACTGATGTATGCTGTATTTGATTATATGGCAATCAATGTGTGGTGACTTTCAACACATTTGCCTCTACAGACCTCAAATCTTACTCAAACCTTAAGAAATCTTTTTTAAATTGTAGATATATATTTGGGACAGCTATTTCATCAATTATAAGAGCATTCAATATATATTGGAATTTTAATTGCCAACATACCTATTTTTAACGAATTAAAGAGTAATTTGAATATTCTACTATGTTCTATGCATTATTGCCAAAGTCAAGAATAAAATATTGAGATGTATGTATATATTACTGTTTCCCAGTGTTAGAAATGAGTGGGGAGGTAATATTGGTAAATTCAGTGCCAATTCAATGTAGAATTTAAAAATAGTGAGTCAATGTATGGCTGTACAGTCCAATTTCAATGATAAGATGCTCTCTTTATGGCTGGACATTCTGACTATGTATATTCATCTTTCTAAAGAGTCATATTTGCAATATCCATTCTGTACAATCCATAATTCTACATATATAGCTGTAATATGTGGTAATTTCAATGTAATAAATCGTACATGCAGAGCCATATAACAATATAATAGATATAAATATAGCATATCACATTCTAAATTATGCAAAAAAGATCAAAAGGATTGGTGCAGGCATGGGTGAGCAATCATCAATTGATGTGGAGGGGGAGGAGGGCAATCAGTGACGAGTGGCCCAGTGGCTGTGCACCTGATGGTGGCCATGAGGATGCCATCAAATCGCTTAGATGACTGCATTCCTGTGCTCCGATCTGGGCGAGTAAGGGCTTGTTAGAAAGCGATAAATTAGGAGAACGTGATGCACTTTAGAGCGTCGAATTCCGGTGAGTATTGGGCGAGATATTGTGGAAATACGTATTTTATGCAAATTTCTGCGCTTTTAGCCATATAAATTCAGGGAGTAGAGCTATCAATGTGTGCCTTTGGTTGTTAACAAAGATTTATAATATCTAAAGGTCGCGTTACTAAGCGCTTTATTATTATATGCGGAAGTGCCGTATAAGCGCCCGTGTATTTTATATTAATAAATTTATTGTGCAACTAATACAAAACGCATTACAACGCGCAGGAGCTCGTTAGAAAGGTATTAATGTGCCCTACAGGATGCAATTTAGAGCGTGCAAATCGGTGCAGCGGATCCTGAGAAATCTGCCTGCGAGCATTTTTGATTCCAGTATTTCGCTTATTTCGCGTGAACGGCGTAGCTAAAAATACGAAACCTTCATATTCGGATTCAGCTCAAAATGCGGTTCTCCTGATATAAGATAGTCTCATATCCCCAGGAGAAGCGGACCAACTGCAGGATGCCCCCCAATCAGTAGTAGAAAATTTCTATTTTTGGGTGTGGGAACTCCCAAAGGGGTTGCTGAGTCAGATGTGGCAGTGTTGTGTCATGTGTTATGCTCCCATGTGATGGGAATTGCTGATGTGATGCCAACTTTGATGGAAAATGCAAAAATAGACCAGTTTAATCTAATCTGTGATGAGATAGCACTTTTTCCCACGACTTCCTTTTTCGGTCAACCCTGACAACAGCGACGAGCACTCTTGCTCACTGTGATGGACAGTGAGCAGCTCCCCCCTGCCCAGCAGAGGCCAGCTGAGTTTGAATCCAATCCCCTGCAAATTTGCAATGTATTTTCGCATTGTGGATTTATCCCTTATATATGCCAGTATGCATTGGTTGATACATCATACTGCCAGCTACAGGTGCACTTTGATGCACATCTGTTCGTGTGCGACTCCTCTCTGCTACTGGCTGCAAAGCCAATACTTCTTATGACAGCCGGCAAACACGCCGCTGTTCCAGTTCGGATGCATGGAAGTCTTCCTTCCTCCATTCCCAAGATCGTGGCATCAATTTTTGATGCTCAAAGCCTCGGCAAGGGCCAAATACTTCCATCAACCGTCTCTGGCGGCAAATGGCTTTCGTCTGCGAGTAGTCTCTTAGTCTCACCACACGCTTGACTCGGTGCATACTGGGCCACGCCCCTATTGGTTCGTACTTCGAACGGTTTAGGCCAAATGACAGCGATGTAACCCATTGTCTACCATGTTCCTGGGCGCGCGATGTCAAACTCGCGAGCACATCTTGCTTGTGTGTCCAAAGTATAAGCGTACCCTGCCCAGGGCAACCAACCCCTTGTTGTTCATGTCCTTAGTTTCTTGCGCAAAACCCATTGGCTTTTGCCTCGCTGGCTACTCCTCCGGAGGGGCTGGATGACGGTAATGGACGGCTAACTGGCTGGTCCTTTGTGGCATCGTAATCTGTCGACAAGGCTTTGGTTCCGTGATCGGACGGGGTTGCAGTGGAAATTGGGTCTCCGGGCTCCGCGAGGGCTAGATGGGAACGTCGGGCGGTGCTATCACACCCGCATCTGTGGGACTCTCGCAGTCCTGTCACCACTAGTGCCTGCCACTTTTATCATTTCCTAGCAGCAAATGCCAGCACAACTATTTGATTGGTGCCGTATGAATTTATGAGAGAAAATCATTATTTGCCGTGTAAAAAACTCATTAATTGCGTGTGCGCACTGTTATTTTGTCGCCATGTACGCACTCATTAAAATATCTGCTCATTAATTGCCGTGTGCGCTCTCATTAAATGTCGTGCGCGGTCTCATTAATGACTGCGTAAACTATCATTAAATGCCGTATGTGAGATTTCAATAGGCGCCGTGTGCACTATCATTAATTACTGCATGCGCACTCATTAAATGTCATGTGCGCTCTCATTAAGCGCCGTGTGCACCCCGCCGACGTTTCCATCTAGCCCTCGCGGAGCCCGGAGACCCAATTTCCACTGCAACCCGTCCGATCAACGATGGATTTACGATGCCGCGGTGAGGTCACCCAACACGATTATCCAACCCCTTCCTGAACAACTGGGGTGGCCTGCGCGAAGAACAATGGGTTCTCTTCAGGAAACTCATCAAATGCGCGCGCGAAGCGAATGAAGTGTGGTGGATGGCGCTCCCTATGTGGGCACACTCCATAAGATGATCGGGTCCCATTGAGGGAGCCGCAGTGCCTGCATGTATGAGGTTCATTGATGTTGAATCGACGAAAGTATTCGCCAATCGGTGCGTGGTTGGTGATTAGCCTAACCATCCTGCAGTCAACGTGGTTGATTGCTTTGCGAGAGGAGCCAAGTTCCACCATTGACGTAACTTGGTTCGAGTGGAGCACCGTCGAGCTCCTGCAGCATAAAGAAATTGTGGCCGCGATAATGGGATTTGGAATTTCACAACCAAGCATCCCGAGCAGAGTTGGTTTGCTGCCTTGTGGCAGCTATCCAGGGATGTCGCTGGGGATTGCCCAGGGATCGGGAGGTAGGTCACGAACAACTCGTGAGCAGATTGGTGCTGCCCACTCGAAGCGGATAACACACGGATGAATTCAAGAGAATGGGTGGCAGACTTGCCAAACATTCTTTGAGAGCACGGCACACTGCCAAGGAATGACCTTGTCCAGAGTGCACGGTGGGTTCACTGACAGCTTCACAGAAGGGAAGTGGTCAGTGAAGATGACAATGCATTCGCAATTGGGTTGTCGGAGGGCAGCCTGAAATTGCGACAGATACATAAAGTTCCGCATCGGGCGCGGTGACTCTGCCAGCGGCGTACCTGGTCTGATAGACCAAGGCACCTTCGCGATATACCATGGCTGCCGAAGTAGCCTGAGCGTTTCTGCTCTGGGACTGAGCGTCGACAGCGCAATAAATGCAGGAGGATCCTCCTCGCATCCAGCGAGGATGGTATCGAGAAATTGGCGTAACTCGTCGGGGGTAGGTCTCTTCTCCTCCGCCTCCTCATCCAGGGACAAGGAAGCTTTGGTTGGAGTGTGCTCCACCTCGGTTATGCCATCATTAAATGTTACTCAATCTGCAAACAGGTCGAGTAAACGAGTACCAGGTTGGTTATCCGAACACGTAGGTTCAAATACCTCAGTTAGTTGGGGCAGCCTCCTCTCGATGTCGATTAGAGGGCCTTTGACCTTATGGGAGATGTCGTAGATACCTTCGAGTCCCATAGCATGCTGTATGGCAGTTTTGACGTAGTCACTCCGCCCGAGGAGGGAGCACAGAGGATGAGTGTCAGAGAGCGTGGCTACGCGAAGGTTCGCGCGTTCCGCCAGCTTCTTGAGGTGGAGTTGGATAGGGATGAGGCCGGCGAGGGCTTCAACACCACCGGTGGGACTGGTGCGGAAGGCACCAGTAATCCAAAGAGCAGCGCGACGCTGCATCTTGGTGAGATTGGAGATGATGCCCTTGTTTTTGGCGCCTTCATAATACCATAGACGGAAACCGTATGTGGCTATGGGTAAGACACAAGCACGGTAGAGGATGCGCTTCTGCATGGGTAACAGGCCGCGGGTAGAGTTACCAAGCATCCCCATAGCTTTAACACTAGTGAGAGACTTGGTGGAATAATATCGAACATGCTCATTGAAGAGCAGTTTGCGATCAAAATAAAACCCAAGGTACCGCCAGTACAGCTTGGGCGTAAGTTTCCGATCTTTGGTATATGGCGCATAACCGAGGTCGATTGCTGGAAGGAACTCGTCGTTGGCACGAGAAAAGTGAAAGAGCTCAGTCTTTTCGTGCTCTAGCATTAGCCCGCAGGCTGTAAAGAGAAGGAGGAGGATGGCATAGGCCTTCCGCAACCTGGGAAGATTGTCAATGAGGGACTTTGACTAACATATCGCAGTACCATCATCAACATAAGAAATTACCATGCACACGAGGTCGCGCGCGCGGAGTTCAAACAGTTTGAACACTGGAGCAATATAGAGGGCAGAGAGGACTGGAGAGAGTGCAGAACCCTGCCCCACTCCTACATCTGCCTGGAAAGGATCTGAGATGAACAAATTCCAAGCAATGGTCACAATATTGACTCTCGATACCTCATGATTAATTTATGGTTGAACCAAGAATGTTCATTATTGCAAGTCAATAAATACTACATACACTTTATTGACTAAAAAATACAAGAAAAGTAGCGGACCATGAATGGAAGGCCCTCGATAAATAGCTTGCATCAATTTGAAGTCACAACCAACCTACCTTACACCTTATTCATGTCGAAGTGCTCAAACAATGTTACTTCATCTGAGCGGGCGCCGAAGCGAAATCGACGAGGAAAGTTTTGAGTCGTTCCTCAGGAGCCCAAGAATGAAACTGTAACAGTCGGGAATCCAATTGGAAACCTACATGTTACTATCAACAGTACAGGACCAGATGAGGGGAATGGACATTTGTTACCTGAAAATGTGTTGTTGACCAACACAGCACCAGCATCTCAAGAACTCAGTAAAATCTCAAGCAGCACTGACGAGCTTCTTTCATATCTGGAGCCAACTTTAAAAGCCTTCGATGAGTACCAAGCAACTGCCAGTGGATTGTCTGAAAAAGAAGCCGGTACAAAGATGAAGAGACAACACCATATGACAAACTTAGTAAGTATTTGTACAACTGCTTGCCCTGTCATCCTGTTAACTTGGGGTTACCTTTTTTGACTTAACTTCAGGACCAACTCAATGAATGGCTTCCGTTTCGATCTTCTTTCTTGGATGAACTCCTTCGGCACGATGGTCTCAGGGATTTTCTTGGGTCAAGGACTTGTTCAGAATGCAGTAAGCAAGATGGTGTTATAAAATGCAAGGACTGTTCAAGGAGAGGAAACTTAAAATGCACTAACTGCATTATTTCCTTGCATCGGAATCTTCCTTTGCATCGTATCGAGGTGAGCCACTGTGAGCGCACAAATTACTGAACGCGTCGTGGTCAGCTGATTGTCATGTGATGGAATTTATCAGTGATGGAACGGTGAATTCTTTGAACAGGACAGTCTACAAAACTTGGGCTTTCGATACCAACTCGGTCATCATGATGCTGCCTGTGATTCTCCACTCCCTGGTCCCCAAGGTTTTTGTGTTTTTGACACCTCAGGACCTTTCTTCAATGAGCATGTTTGATATTATTCCACCAAGTCACTCACTAGTGTTAAAGCTATGGGGATGCTTGGTAATTCTACCCGTGGTCTGCTACCCATGCAGAAGCGCATTCTCTACCGTGCCTGTGTCTTACCCATAGCCACATACAGTTTTTGTCTATGGTATTATGAGGGCGCCAAAAATAAAGGCGTCATCTCCAATCTCACCAAGATGCAGCATCGAGCTGCTCTCTGGATTACTGGCGCCTTTTGCACCAGTCCCACCGGTGGTGTTGAGGCCCTCACTGGCCTCATTCCCATCCATCTCCACCTCAAGAAGCTGGCAGAACGCGCGAATCTTTGCGTGGCCACGCTTTCTAACACTCACCCTCTGCGCTCCCTCCTCGGGCGTAGTGACTACGTCAAAACTGCCATGAGGCATGCTATGGGACTCGAAGGTATCTATGACATCTCCCATAAAGTCAAAGGCCCTCTGATCGATATTGAAATGAGGCTGCCCCAATTAACTGAGGTATTTGAACCTACGTGTTTGGATAACCAACCTGGTATTCGATTACTCGACCTGTTTGCAGAGCGGGTAAAATTTAATGATGGCATAACCGAGGTGGAGCACATTCCAACCAAAGCTTCTTTGTCCCCAGATGAGGAGGCGGAGGAGAAGAGACCTACCCCTGACGAGTTGCGCCAATTTCTTGATACCATCCTCGCTGGATGCGAGGAGAATCCTTCCTGCGTTTATTGCGCTGTCGACGCTTCAGTCCCAGAGCAGAAACGCTACCAGGCTACTTCGGCGGCCATGGTATATCGCGAGGGTGCCTTGGTCTATCAGACCAGGTACACCGCTGGCAGAGTCACCGCGCCCAATGCGGAACTTTATGCCATTCGTGTCGCAATTCAGGCTGCCCTTAGACAACCTGATTGCGAACGCATTGTCATCTTCACTGACCACTTCCCATCTGCGAAGCTGTCAGTGAACCCATCCGTGCATTCTGGGCAAGGTCATTCCTTGGCAGTGTGCCGTGCTCTTAAAGAATGGTTTGGCAAGTCCGCCTCCCACTCCCTTGAATTTGTTCGTGTGTTGTCCCGCCTTGAGTGGGGTATCCACCAATCTGCTCACGAATTTGTTCGTGATCTACCTCCGATCCCTGGGCGAGCCCCAGTAACATCCCTGGACAGCTGCCGCAAGGCGGCAACCAACTCTGCTCGGGATGCTTGGGTTGTGAAATTCCAAGATCCCAATTATCGCGGCCACAATTTCTTTATGCTGCAGGAGCTTGACAGTGCTCCACTTGAACCAAGTTACATCAATGGCGGAACCTGGCTCCCTCTTGCAAAGCAATCAACTATGTTGACTGCTAGGATGGTCAGGCTAATCACCAACCACGCACCAATTGGCGAATACTTTCGTCGATTCAATATCAATGAACCTCATACATGCAGGCACTGCGGCTCCCTCAATGGGACCCGCGATCATCTTATGGAGTGGTGTCCACATAGGGAGCGCCATCCACCACACTTCATTTGCTTCGCGGCGCATATGATGAGTTTTCTGAAGGAGAACCCACTGTTCTTCGCGCAGGCCACCCCAGTTGTTCGGGAAGGAGTTGGATAATTGCGTGGGGGCGACCTCACGTGGCATCGTAAATCCGTAGACCAAGGAACTTTGGTTCCGTGATCGGATGGGGTTGCAGTGGAAATTGGGTCTCTGGGCTCCGCGAGGGGCTAGATGGGAATCATCGGGCGGGTGCCCATCACACCCGCATCTGGTGGGACTCTCGCAGTCCTGTCACTGACCCAACTGTAGGACCATTGCCTTAAACACAACGACGTAGAGTTACGGGAGAAGATGGGAGGTCATCGGTGCCAACGTGGGGTTGCCCCACACGCATTCCAGGTTCCGTCATCAGTTCGGGCCTTTGTATCAGTTCCATCATTAACGGCGAGCTGCGCGGGGGAACATTTCTGTTTAATGAGTGTTATGTATTCGTCCCTTCTGTTTGGATGTTAAATTGAGAAGGCTGCTTTGTAAAGTAGTTAGTACCACGCGGACTGCCATCACGCACCACGTAATAAATTGTTGAGTTAAAAAAAAAAAAAAAAAAAAAAAAAAAAAAAAGACACCTCAGGACCTCGCTTTGTTACTATCGACTATTGTAATTGCCAATGGAACTCCCTCCCGACGTGGACTCAACTTCTACGTGAATGATGGTTTCCGGCAATGACTTCACGCCCTCAAACTGTGAGTGGTGCCTACCACTTTTAATGAAAAAAACACGGCAACTGCCAGCACGCACTCGTGTTATTTGCTGTCTCAAATTTGAAATGAAACAGCCGTACCAATTTATGAAATCGCACACGGCAAAATTATCATTTATTGCCGCGGAATTTTCAATTCTATCAGGCGCAATTTTCATTAGGTGCCGCATGTGCTATCATTAAATGCCATGCGCAATTTCAATACTTGCCATATGTGTTATCATTGGGTGCTGCATATAATATCATTCAGCGCCACATGCAATATCATTAGGCGCCGTGTACAATATCATTCAGTGCCATGTACAATATCATTATGTGCCATGTGCAATATCATTAGGTGCCATGTGCAATATCATTATGTGCCGCATATAATATCATTCAGCGCCATGTGCAATATCATTAGGCGCCGTGTACGATATCATTCAGTGCCACATATAATATCATTCAGCTCCGTGTGCGATATCATTATGTGCCATATATAATTTCATTCAGCGCCGTGTACGATATCATTCAGCGCTGTGTACAATATCATTAGGTGCTGTGTATGATATCATTCAGTGCCACATGCAATATCATTAGGCGCTGTGTGCGATATCATTATGTGCCATATATAATTTCATTCAGCGCCGTGTACGATATCATTCAGCGCTGTGTACAATATCATTAGGTGCTGTGTATGATATCATTCAGTGCCACATGCAATATCATTAGGCGCTGTGTGCAATATCATTATGTGCCGTATATAATATCATTCAGTGCTGTGTACGATATCATTCAGCGCTGTACATATCATTCAATGCCACGTGCAATATCATTAGGCGCCGTGTGCGATATCATTATGTGCCATATATAATTTCATTCGGCGCCGTGTACAATATCATTAGGCGCTGTGTACGATATCATTCAGTGCCACGTGCGATATCATTAGGCGCCATGTACGATATCATTATGTGTGCATATATATCATTGGTGCCATGTGCAATATTATTTGCTGCAGGTATATCACATGAGCATATACCACATGACCAGGGGGTGTGACCTGCTAAAAATAGCCAATATCTATTATTGGTGTGGGGTGCATATGGCTGGCTGTCCTGCATTCCCTGTGCAAATATAGAACTATTATATATCAGCAGAAGCGTATTTTTGAGCTGAATCCATCTGTAAAGGTTTCATGGCTCTAGCATCACTGGCTGCTGAGATAATAGCAAAATACTGTGTTCTTTAAATAGAAATAGCGTAAATCATGAATTTCTCAGCGCCCAGGCAGTATTTTCCCACGATCTAAATTGAAACCTGTACTTCAAATTCATATCTATAAGATCAAATTAGAATTATGCTTATCGGATTACTAATGCTATGCAATACCCTTATCAAAATCTAAATTGATTAGGCTCTAGCGCCTGCAATAATTGGAATATTGAAATAATCTAAATTGGCCCTTTTTAAGCTCATGTTACTCTTTTAGATCCCTAAGTAACTAATTGAACTCAGAACTTTACCTAATCTCATCCCGCAAGAAATGTCGCAATATCTACGCTGCTCTACCGATTGATGTACATGAAATTTTGATGTGCTGTCAATGTAGGTATCCATAAAAGGTTATTTAGAATCCATATTTTTAGTTTGCGGGTTATTACCATACCTCCAATATAGCTAACTCAGAATCACCTATCTGAGCAGTTGTTCGAAGTACCTATATGCATACTTACCCACTTTCTCTGTTATGTGAGATAGGTGTATGAATCAAAGAGCCCAGGAATAAAATATCAATAAAGTAATGCTCATATTACAGTATCCTCAAGTTTTCTAAGGTTGGCACCTTACAGAATTGAGCAAAGTGGTTAGGTATGCATATAGGTACTTTGAACACCTGCTCAGAGAGGTGATTCTGAGTTAGCTATATTGGAGGTATGGTAATAACCCGCAAACTAAAAATATGGATTCTAAATAACCTTTTATGGATACCTACATTGACAGCACATCAAAATTTCATGTACATCAATCGGTAGAGCAGCGTAGATATTGCGACATTTCTTGCGGGATGAGATTAGGTAAAGTTCTGAGTTCAATTAGTTACTTGGGATCTAAAAGAGTAACATGAGCTTAAAAAGGGCCAATTTAGATTATTTCAATATTCCAATTATTGCAGGCGCTAGAGCCTAATCAATTTAGATTTTGATAAGGGTATTGCATAGCATTAGTAATCCGATAAGCATAATTCTAATTTGATCTTATAGATATGCATTTGAAGTACAGGTTTCAATTTAGATCGTGGGAAAATACTGCCTGGGCGCTGAGAAATTCATGATTTACGCTATTTCTATTTAAAGAACACAGTATTTTGCTATTATCTCAGCAGCCAGTAATGCTAGAGCCATGAAACCTTTACAGATGGATTCAGCTCAAAAATACGCTTCTGCTGATATATAATAGTTCTATATTTGCACAGGGAATGCAGGACAGCCAGCCATATGCACCCCACACCAATAATAGATATTGGCTATTTTTAGCAGGTCACACCCCCTGGTCATGTGGTATATGCTCATGTGATATACCTGCAGCAGAAATAATATTGCACATGGCACCCAATGATATTATATGCAGCACATAATGATATCGCAGATGGCGCCTAATGATATCGCACGTGGCACTGAATGATATCGTACACAGCGCCTAATGATATTGTACACGGCGCTGAATGAAATTATATATGGCACATAATGATATCGCACACGGAGCTGAATGATATTATATGCGGCACTGAATGATATTGTACACGCGCCTAATGATATTGCACATGGCGCTAAATGATATTATATACGGCACCTAATGATATTGCACACGGCGCTAAATGATATCGCACACAGCACTAAATGATATTATATGTGCCACCTAATAATATCGCACACAGCGCTAAATGATATTATATGTGGCACCTAATGATATCGCACACGGCACTGAATGATATTGCACACAGTGCTGAATGATATTATATGCAGCACACAATGATATTGCCCACAGCACCTAATGATATTGCACATGGCGCTTAACAATATTATATGCGGCACATAATGATATCGCCCACGGTGCCTAATGATATTGCACATGGCACCTAATGATATTCCACATGGCGCTGAATGATATTATACACAGCACTGAATGATATTGCACATGGCACACAATGATAATACATGCAGCAAATAATGAAAATTGCGCCTGATAGAATTGAAAATTCCGCGGCAATGAATGATAATTTTGCCGTGTGCGATTTCATAAATTGGTATGGCTGTTTCATTTCAAATTTGAGACAGCAAATAACACGAGTGCGTGCTGGCAGTTGCCGCGTTTTTTTCATTAAAAGTGGTAGGCACTAGTGAAACTGTTTTTACCTTTGATTGCCTTGAAACATTCCACAAACTCACGTTACAAGCAAAAACAAATCTATACGACTTCTACCACACCCTGATGCGACATTTTGATAATATGAAGATCCTAAGACCAATTGTAAGTCCTTTCTCGAAAATTTCTGCTGATTATCATAACATTTTGTTAATAGGACTGCTACTCCGAATTTCACCGCGTTTTTCGCATGTGGAAGAATCTCATGGCCCTTAAATGTGCTGGCCGTGGTCACAATCCAGCCGGTATCATCGCGACATCAAAAGGAGAACTAACAGTCGAATGCCCTGCATGTCCGCATCCCGGTCGGAATCTTCCAGAGGGCTGGGAAAAAGCAGGCCCATTATTGCGAGTATTATCATTATATACCTCTGATTTTACACTGACTTTCATGCCAGATACTTATATCTTCTGTATATTGCAGTTAATGCAAATTTCAAGCTGAAGGGAAAGGACCGTGGCTTAAAGGATATCAATTTAACACCTGGATAGAGTGCCTACATACATGACGAAGAATATCAAGCACATATTTCCAACTACGTGGATCAGGTAGAGGTGCGAGCTTGTACGCTATAGAGTCGAATTTTTTTTTTTTTTTTTTTTTTTAACTCAACAATTTACAAGATATAGGCCCCCCCGAAGGGAGACCTATTCGCTTTGCCCTTGCGGGAAGCGACCAGATTCTATGGCGTAAGCTGCCAGCACGCGGGGCGCAACTCCCGCTGAGAACCCAGACCCCGGAGTCAACTTAGACTCGAAACCCAGCTAGTCACTGAGTCGAACCGACAGAGGAGTTTGTTACCTTGCAGGAGACTGTCCTGACCCGCTACGGCCCATGCTTCACCAGGGAGTTATTAGAGAGCCCCAGCTACTGAACTTCCCGTTCCCGAGCAGGTGGTTCGCTTAAGCCAACCGGCGCGGAACCCCACCTGTCCCAGGTCTCTGCCTCGCCCACAGCCAACCGGATTGTGCCCTGATGTGACCCTACGGCAACCCACCAGATCCGGATTTGTTTTACGTCTACGCGTGCCCCACCGTATTCCAGATGAGACCCTACTCCTTCCGAGCCTGAGTCGCCCGCCCCCCCGGGTCATTTTGCCCGACAAGGAATTCCAGACACCGCAGATCGCTACTACTGTGGACTGACGACGGCCACTCACCCGGTTTATGCCGCATGTCAAGCGGACCGAGTCTGCCCAACCGTGGAGGGTTGCCTGGCCTGGTATCACCCAGACATTCGGCTCGTCTTTGTAATATTCCCTCGCTTACCGCGCCCTATGCTTTCACTCCCTTTCGGGCACGACCAGTCCGAAGACCAGCCACTTTGGGCTCCAACCGGCGATTCCCCTGTAGGCTCTTAAACCCAAGCCAGCACCCGCAGGCACCAGTCCAAGCCGCGAACCATGTTGCACCACACGACAGGGCTGACAAGGCCCGCCCCCTACGCCGGGGAACCAATTTGTGGGACAGGATCATTACCACCAGAGAACGACCTGGGAACGGAATCACCCGTGCAGGTCCCGAGCTTGTGACTGTAACCGATGATATGTCACGCGCCTAGCCCAACTTTTAATCACGTAGGTATTGGGGGATGAGCGGGGATCGAACCCACAACCTGACCGGATGGTGCACAGCCACCCTTTGCAAGTCTTTAGTGATCGAAACCACTGGGCTATTGCGGCCCCCTATAGAGTCGAAATGGTACTGACAACATAGTACAGATAAATACCTGTGATTCCGAGCACGACACACTCGTTCGTGCAGGTACTCGATCGTCTGTTGGATATGCATCATCTGGCCATGCAGTAGCCATCTGCTCCCAACACTGTATGGTACGCAAGAATGGCATGGGAGATCTTCAGAAGGGTGAGAGGTATGCTTGTTTGTGTGATTTGGACCATTTATTACTTTGATAACACCTATGCATTCTCAGATACTGTAATATGGATTTTGTAATCTTTTCTGCGCTGGTTGGGGTCACGCTTCCCCGAATTATCCTCACCTACAACATTGCCTGCCAATGGTTGAGGAACTTTCAAAAACAGATGGCAAACTTCCCGGAAGCAATGCAGCTTCCGGCTTTGGTGAAACTAGATGTGGCTATTCCTGGCTGGCACATCAATGGTCACAGAGAGTCCTGCCAAAATAACTTCAATCTGGGCTACACGGAAGGGGCTGGGCGCACTGTCGGGGAAGATGTTGAGACTGTGTGGTCAGGTGCAAATCCCTTGGCTCCTAGTATTCGTGAAATGGGACCAGCAGCACATCGCGAAACCCTCAATGATCACTGGAATGGTTGGAACTTTAGAAAGACAATCAGCTTTCGTACATCTTCTGTTATTGCTTGATTTTTATATTGTCTAATCTGCCAATACAGGGTCGTTGTTTCTCAAGCACTTCCGCAATGCGTTCAAGATGAACGACATACAAACAAATGTCTTTAATCAACTATCCTCCACGTTCTCCCCCAAAACCATCCGAAAATGGGAAGATATGATCGTGGCTTGGAATGCAAACCCGAATGCTCCTAATCCATACATAGAACCTATTTGTGGTATGTTCTATCTATTCTATACCTTGTTCTTGTACTTACATTGTTACTTGTCCATAGAAACCACGCTCCAGGATGTTCGACTGCAGATGGCCAAAGAAGAAGCTGAGCAAGCAGCTCTGGGGCATTTCTCGAAGCATCACATCAGTACATCTGCGTTTTTGCTGACTGGATTTGAGCTCGAGGATAGTCAGTAAGTCTCGCTCTTCAAAACAGTACGTCGAGTTGCTTACTAATATATCTTTATCTTACTAGATATCTTCTTCGTTGTGAATCTATGGAAGCAAAAACCAAGAAGGAACTTGCCGACCTCGAAGAGAAGCAGACTGCTTTACTGCGCAACATTCAAAGAGTTCAGTTGGTTTACATGCCCCAGGTCACATCAATTTTACCACGTGTGCATGTTGGTGAAGAGCCCGAGACAGAAGACGAAGCAGCAGTGCTTCATCCCGAGGCTCTTCCATTATACCTTCCATCGTCTCTACCCCTACATCTCCGCAACCTTCCCGAACATCAGACTCTCTGCAACCTTGAACGACGTCTACGAGAGCCATTGGCCGGTGATGCCCTTGCTTGCATTTGTTGACAACGTCGTGTCATCCAGGGATTATGGCATTTCAAATGGGTCAACATTTCAGGAACGGGAAATAAACCAAATACTTGAATGATCACGCTATACAAACGCTTCGAGGCAAAAACTCAATACTTTCCTCTCACCCACAGAGGTCCAGTGGACTCCAGTGGACTCCAGTGGACTCCACTGGACCTAAAGTTTAGTGCACTTTTAGGCTGGAGTCCAGTGGAGTCCGGTGGACTCTTTTTAGACTTTTCTATATTTTAGTAATGTTAGTTGAATTTGGTGGACTTTTATCAACTAGTAAATAATTATTAAGTCTTGAATTTATAAATTGCTTATCATAATAACAAAAATTCTATAACTACATTGAGTATATAAGTAAATTTTGGAATATCTTTGGCAAAATTACAAAAGAGTTGAGTACAATTCTAGTCAAGTCCAGTCAAGTGTAGTGTAGTCCAGTGGAGTCCAGTGGAGTCCAGTGGAGTCCAGTGAGCTAAATAGTCCAGTGGAGTCCAGTGGAGTCTGGTGAGCTGTTAGTCCAGTGGAGTCCAGTGGAGTCCAGTGAGCTGTTATTCCAGTGGAGTCCAGTGAGCTGTTAGTCCAGTGGAGTCCAGTGGAGTCCAGTAGAGTCCAGTGAGCTAATAGTCCGGTGGAGTCCGGTGAGCTGTTAGTTCAGTGGAGTCTGGAGTCCGGTGAGCTAATAGTCCAGTGGAGTCCAGTGAGCTTATAGTCCAGTGGAGTCCAGTGGAGTCCGGTGGAGTCCGGTGAATAGTCCAGTGGAGTCTGGTGAACTATTAGTTTTTTTGAGTAATAATGGAAATAATATATATTTTATTACAGCCAATGTTTTTGTGTCCTCTGTATCAACATTGAATTGTAAACACAATATTAATCATTTTATTACTATCTTGGTTGTGATTCAATTTAACATTATAGTATTTCCAATATGTGCCTTATATTTTGTAAGGTAGATATAAATGATTTGTAATATAAACAAAAGTGTTCAAATCATATTCAAAGTTTATCTCTAGTCCAGTGGAGTCCAGTGGACAGTCCAGTGGACTATATCTGCTACTACAGTCCAGTGGAGTCCACCGGACTTCTGTGGGCCAGAGGAAAGACCTCTGGGTTGACAAGAGAAGCATGTGAAAGAGGGAGAGTGAGCAAGGGAATAAGGAGAGCAATCAAAACACATCGTTTTGCGGTCTCGCTCCACCCGGCGTCGCACTGCACCTGCTCTCCTGTCCTCTCGCATCTGCGCCATATATCGCTCGCCCTCCATTTTCTGTCCACTCCTCGATTGTTCCTCTCCAGCCGCCCTCTAAGCCGCTCGCTTGCCATCCTCGCTGCCAGCCCTGCCTCCCAACTTCCCTCCCTGCCTCCGCATTGCCCTCCAGCCCTCCTCACCCCTCACCCGAGCCTCCCCTTCCATGCACCTCATGCATCCCTCCCTTCTGTTGTCCCTAAAGTTACGTAGCGCAGTGAGTAACTCAGACAACACAGTATGAGTGTAATGGCTGTTATTATACCTAAAGTTACATAGCGCAGTGAGTAACTATAGGTACACCTTTAGTAAAGTATAAAGTGAATATTAGATGAATATTACTGACCTCAGACGACACAGTATGAGTGTAACGGCTGAGGTGCAGAATACCATTGATAGGAAAATAACTCGCGCACGGCAAGTGCCGCGCGCGATGGCTCGATAGCGAGCGGGTAAGTAGATATGCGGGCCCGAGAGGAATAGCCGCTTGGGCGGCTACTGCTCTCGGTGTCCCAAAGTAGTAAGAAAGAATAAAATACATGCACCCACTAAGGGCCATGCCTGGTTCCCTCAACACTCCCCTAAGCAGGATGCCCTACTAGTCCATTAACTGCAGCATGTAGCATTGGGACTTAGTTGCTTCGTGCGAGAGGGGTTTCGTGAGAATGTCGGCCAGGTTTTCCTTTGACGGTACGTGAACTACGGTGATGTCGCCATTTCCTACTCACTCGCGAATGTAGTGGTATCGGATATGGATGTGTTTCGCCTTCTTGTGACCCTTCTTATTTTGCGTGAGAGCGATCAATCCGGTATTGTTGTTATAGAGTACTGCCGGGGTTTGTTGCTCGAGCCCAGCTTCCCGCATGAATGAGAACATCCACACAGCCTGCTGACAAGCAAGGCTCGTAGCCATATATTCAGCCTCCATGGTAGATAAGGCCACAGTGTCCTGTCGCTTTGAGCTCCACGAAACTGGTCCGCCGGCCATTGTGAAGATATAGGCGCCAGTTGATCTCCCCGTATCCAACAGATCCCCAGCATAGTCTGCATCGACGAAACCATAAGGTTTCAGTCCGTCGCTTGTCCCTTTGAGGTAAGAAATCTTGTAGTCGAGCCTTGCCTTGATGTATGCTAGAACGTGCATGAGCACCTTCCAGTGCTCAGGACTGGGGTTGAGTTGGTAACAGGCGAGCAGGTTTACGGCAAATGACAGATCAGGCCTCGAAGCTACCTGTGCCCACATGACGGAGCCCAAAACTTCTTGGTAAGGCTTGTCAGCCATGAAGCGGTGGTCTTCGTCGGTAGATGCGCAGTCTTTGAGCGAGAGATCAATGCCGGATGGGAGTGGTGTGTATTTGGGATTGCAGTCAGTCATTCCAAAACGCTGTAGTATGCGTTCGAGGTATGGGCGTTGTGATAGCGTAATTGTTCCTGTGTTTTTGTCCTTTTGCATACTCATCCCGAGTATAAACCGCCCCTTTTCCTCATCGTCCTCTATCCTCTTTATCTCATACGCGCTCTCCATCTCCCCTATTGCCTTTGTCTCCTCTGCTTTTGATTTTTTTTTTTTTTTTTTGAATCCTGCGGTGTCCCGAAGGGCGTCGCCATTTATTACGCGGTGTGCGATCGCAGTCCGCGGCTAAGCTACTACAAAGAATAACCTAACGAGTTTAATGAGACAAGCAAACCAAAAGAAGGTGCCTCGGGAAGGGAAACCCTTGCCTAGCAAATACGTCGATGGCAGCCGCAAGCGGTGGTGGGGGTGACCTCACCGCGGCATCGTAAATCTGTAGACCAAGGAACTTCAGTTCTGTGATCGGACGGGGTTGCAGTGGAAATTGGGTCTCCGGGCTCTGCGAGGGGCTAGATGGGAATCGTCGGGCGGGTGCTCGTCACACCCGCATCTGGCGGGACTCTTGCAGTCCTGTCATTGACCCAACTGTAGGACCATTGCCTTAAACACGACGACGTAGAGTTACGGGAGAAGATGGGAGGTCATCGGTGCCAACGTGGGGTTGCCCCACACGCATTCTGGGTTCCGTCATCGTTTCGGGCCCTTGCATCAGTTTCATCGTTAACGGCGAGCTGCACGGTGGAACGTTTCTGTCTAATGCGCGTTATGTATTCGTCCCTTCCGTTTGGACGTTAAATTGAGAATGCTGCTTTGTAAAGTAGTTAGTATCACGCGGACTGCCATCACGCACCGCGTAATAAATTGTTGAGTTAAAAACAAAAAAAAAAAAGCTGCAAGCGGTGGAGACATCAACAGAAAAGAGCAGCACCAGCGACGAAATGTCGAAAGTGGCCGTCAAAAGAATTTGGGCCCCCCAACGTCTGACCCTACATGGCACCGATGACCTCCCATCTTCTCCCGTAACTCTACGTCGTCGTGTTTAAGGTGATGGTCCTACAGTTGGGTCAGTGACAGGACTACAAGAGTCCCACCAGATGCGGGTGTGACGAGCACCCACCTGACGATTCCCATCTAGCCCCTCGCGGAGCCCGGAGACCCAATTTCCACTGCAACCCTGTCCGATCACGGAACCGAAGTTCCTTGGACTACAGATTTACGATGCCACGAAGGACCAGCCATCAGGTTATGGCCGTCCATTACTGTTATCCAGCCCCTCCTGGAGGAGTAGCCGGCGAGGCAAAAGCCAAAGGGTTTTTGCGCAGGAAATCAAGGACATGCACCAACAGAGTTGGTTGCTTGCCCTGGGGCAGGGTACGCTTGTACTTGGAACACCAAGCAAAGATGTGCTCGCGAGTTTGACGTCGCGCGCCGCAGGAACATGGATAGGCAATGGGGTTAACATCGCCGTCATTTGGCCTAAACCGTTTGAAGTACGAACCAATAGGGGCGTGGCCCAGTATGCACCGAGTCAAGCGTGCGGTGAGACTAAGAGACTCACACGCAGACGAAAGCCATTTGCCGCCGGAGACAGTTGATGGAAGTATTTGGCCCTTGCCGAGGCCTTTGAGCATCAAAAATTGATGCCCACGATCTTGGGAATGGAGGAAGGCAGACTTCCATGCATCCGAACTGGAATCAGCGGCGTGTTTGCGCCTGCTGTCATAAGACGTATATGGCTTTGCAGCTGGTACAGGAGGGAGGTCGCACACGAACAGATGTGCGTCAAAGTGAACACCCCACCGAAGACGCAAAGGCGCGTAGACGAAGGAGAGGGTACGAGTAGGGTCCTCTTCAAACCACTGCTTGAGAACAGCACACACCCTCAAGGAGTGACCTTGACCGGAGTGCACGGAAGGATCC
This sequence comes from Pholiota adiposa, assembly GCA_009935795.1. Taxonomy (NCBI): domain Eukaryota; kingdom Fungi; phylum Basidiomycota; class Agaricomycetes; order Agaricales; family Strophariaceae; genus Pholiota; species Pholiota adiposa. The sequence goes on along the minus strand of QEYC01000225.1, from coordinate 54,210 downwards.
ACTGCCCGCTTAGCGGAAGCAATGGAATCTGTAAACAATACTATGCGCGTAGCATCAGGCAGCCTCACGGCGTTCTCGATAGCTGCCGGATAGCGAATAACTCAGCGTCTGAACTGAGTACTCTGCCAGCCACAAACCTGCTCTGATAAACAGTTTTGTGCTCGCGAAATACCAAGCAAGCCGAAGCTGCCTGGTAGCGTGATATAGTGGGCACAGACGCATCCGTGGCCGCATATACACACTTGGGGTCATCCTGGCACTGAGCCAAGACATCGTCAAGATGCGCCTTGATGGCCGCATCATTGTCGTTGGATTTATTACGCTTAGCGCCGGGGCAGCCCCCGCGCGCCTAACGTAGTTAGCGATTCCATTCCATCATCTGAGTTGGAACCGTATGCTTCTCTGAAGGCAGCGACATCAACCCCCATGCCGCCCCCAGTGCGTCCTCCTCGTCCAAACACGGCGCGGATGTCCCGCAAGGGATCATTCAAACGCTGTAGTTCAGCGAGGACCGCGTCCTCATTACCGCCCCCCCCCCTCGAAGGCGGGCTGCTCGGTGATCCTCATCAAGGGCCCGCAGGTCGGCGACATCAATGCCAGCCCCCCCGCCAGTCCTTGACTGTCCAAACACTGCCCGAATTCCCCTAAGGGGGTCATGCAGGCGCTGGAGTTCGGCCAGAACCGGGTCGGCATGACCCGGAGCAGCCGCTGGAGCATCCACCGAGGCGGCGACTCCTCCCTTTCGAGAGGTGAAGCGGCCCGGGGCAGACTCCCAGGTGCAGGTGTGTCCTCACGTGGAGGCGGCACGAACACGTCATAAGTGACGCTGTCTGGAAATAAGTCCAGTAGGCGAGATCCAGGCTTTGACAAAGGCGCTGTGGGCGCCAATGTCTCCGACAGTTGGTGAAGGGCCTCATTGGCCTCAACGACTCCGCCACGCACAGCGAAAGACTTCTTTGTGCGACGGTGAGAGAGGGCGTGCTGATGGGGAGCAGCGCCCTTTTGAAACTCAGCCTCCATAAGAGACCGTGTCGGATGAGTGTCCGACAGTGTAGCAATGCGAAGGTTTGACCTGTCGGCCATCTTTCGCAAATGGAGATGAATAGGGATCAAGCCAGCAATGGCCTGCACTCCCATTGTTGGCGACGTCCTGAAGGCGCCAGTGATCCAACAAGCCGCTTTACGCTGCATCGATGTAAGGCTTTTAAGGATCCCTTTAATGCGGGCTCCTGTAAAATACCATAGACGAAAGCCATATGTGGCAATAGGCACCACACACGACCGATAAAGAAGGCGCTTCTGCTTAGCAGAAAGCCCCCTGGATGAATTACCTAGCATCCTCATCGCCATGACGGTGGTGAGTGCTTTGGTGGAGTAGTATCGAACGTGCTCATGGAATGTGAGCTGACGATCAAAATAAAACCCAAGGTACGCCAAATGGTCTTGGGTGTTAAACGGGAGTCTCCCGTGAAAGGTGCATACCCCAGATCGAGTGAGGGGTTGTACTTGTCCCGCGCGCGAGAAATGGAACAACTCCGTCTTGTTGTGTTCCAAGACGAGGCCGAATGAGTGAAAAGCTTAAACAATATCTCATACGCTTCTTAAGCGTAGAATTATTGTCGTCTAGAGATTTGGACTGTGCAATCACAGTTCCATCATCCACATAAGAAAGAAGGGTGGTGTCAATATTGACAGCCCTCATCTCGTATAGCTTCATAATTGGAGCAATGGTAATAGAGCGGAGAGTACAGGGCGAGAGCGCGGAGCCCTGCCCTACTCCCACATCAGCCTGCCGGGATCCGACATGAAAGAGTTCCACTTATAAGAAGTAGATCTCCCAACAAGGTAGGACGCAAAGAATTTCACCACCGGGGCAGGAAATCCTTGCTTTTAAGAACTGCGAGCAAAAAGTCGTGGTTCAGAGATGGAAAGAACTGAGCTATATCAAAAAGCGATAACACTCGTCTTGAGGTTCCTCGCCCACCCCGCACGCACAAGGTGGGTAAGGTACAACCCAGCATCTTCGTCGAGCGCTGTCGGACGCCGCCAAACTGGTTTGGATGGACAATATCTAGCTCGATCATTTCGAACTGGATGCAATTCGAGAGCATTTTCTCGAAGAGTTTACCCAATGTGTTCAGGAGTACAATGGGCCTGAACGACTTAGGAGTAGCATATGAAGGTTTGCCTGGTTTTGGATGATAACCGAGACAGATTCCTTGAAGTGTGTGGGCCAATGACCGAACCAAATACAGCCATTCGCCAACACGGTAAAGATTTCGAGACACACTGGGTCCTCTACTATCTTTTTAAGGTGGGGCCACGTAACGTGGTCCGGACCTGGAGATGAGCCACTCGCACAGGCGGCCAAGGCCTCCTTAAGTTCGAGCTCTGAAAATGGGACCCAATCCCTCTTGGGCATGTCGGGCAGGTCTCTGCTTTTGATGATGAGCCTCCAACGACGTCGTCTGTGTACGTGACATTGAGCATGTATTGTCCGTCGATTATTCAGTGTCTGACACATGGATCTGCTAGCGACTGGTAGTAACCGAGTGCGTTGTAGGTGCCAGACAGTTCATCTTCCCAGTCATGAGCACCTGCCATCATTCCATAGATGGTTTTGTGCACGCGGTACACCAGATCTTCCTCCCCTCGCCGAATACATCCAGGAGCCTGCTCAGCGTATGTCTCGTATGTGTTGATGCTGTTAAGGTACGCAGCGATGAAGTCGATCTGCCAGAGGTCCAATCTGAGGTGTGCGATGATGGCGAGACACATGCGCATAGATTCTAAACGCGCAACGGAGGCGTAGGTCTGGTCAAAATCGACGCTGGGGATCTGGTTGAAACCCTGGGCCACAAGACGTGCTTTCCGCTTCATTATATTCCCTCCACCGTCGAATTTGTAGCCATATACCCACTTCAATCTGATTACTTTCTTTCCAACTGGACATGGTACCTTGCTGAATACACCTTGACGCTCCATCATCAACATCTCAATCTCCATGGGCGGTCTCCATTCGTCCTCATTTTTCATGGCCTCGTTGTAGGATTTTGGGAGGTACATTTCAGAGTCAGTTTCTGCCATGAGTGCAATGTACTCGTCGAGGTCTGCCTGGAAGTCGAGCATGTGTCTCTGGTGAAATTCTACTGCGTCCACGTCCGCGTTATACGCCAGTGTTGATTGAGTGAATAGGTACGCAATAGATGCTCGAGGTTCATCGTCCTTTGCCCAATCCTCTCCCCTGTCCCTCGCGCCCGCCTCTCAATTTTCAGATTCAGCTGACTCCATAGCGGCGGCAGTGGGTTTGCTGATTCGTGATGAATGACGCGGTGGTGTCGGGGCCGAGGTAGAGGCGTCTGGCGGCTGCTGTAAATTAAATAGTTGGACATTTCAAGGGCGTTGGGTACGTATCACGTCTGTTGGGCGGTGCCTTGGGGCGACGGGGTATGGCTCGTGTACTGGCGCTGCTGGTTGGCCGCCTGCTGCTGCTATAGGAGCCGGTGTAGGCGCCTTGCCCGTATCTGGTTCAGGTACTGCCGGGTGCAACGATTTGGACTCGGCGGGCTCGGCGTCTTCAGCGAAAATGGGATCGTCGTGCAAAGCGTCCTGTTCGATAGTCGTTCAGTGTCCTGTTCCCTCCTCAAATACGACGTTTCTTGCTTTGATTATAATCCCAGTATGACGGTCGAGTAGTTTGTATGCATCGCGTCCATAGTATCCGATAAGCGTGTATTTGATGGATGTTGTATCGAGTTTCGACGGGTTAACTTCTTTGGGAATTTTCGCGTACGCACTAGACCCTATAGGTCGGAGATGGGATACATCTTGACGTTTCCCTAGCCATCTTTCAGCGGGTATCTGGCTGGGGTGGCGATGGGAGGGCATGAGGTTGAGCACATAAATGACCGCAGAGAGGATGTCAGCCCAGTACAATGCGGGTAGACCTGAGTCACACCTCACACAGTGTACGCCTTCCAGGACAGTTCGGTTGGTTCTCTCTGCTACTCCGTTGCCAGCGTGGGCATAAGGTGCCGGAGAATCGATCCGAATTCCCACTTCTTTGCACCACTTCCCACAGGTGCCGTTTAGGAATTCTCTTCCCATGTCGAAATGGAAAAACCTGACCTTTTTCCCAGTGGTATGCTCTGCTTCTGCCACGTATTCCTTCACTGCATCCAGCGTCGCCTCCGCTGATTTTTCAGACAGGAAATACCCCTTTCGATATGAAGAGCCTCCGTCCGTCATTATGAGTGCGTAGGCGGCTCCCCCGACAGATTTAACTCGAGCAGGTCCCCACAAGTCCATGTGGATTCGCTCGAGTACCTCAGTTTCAGGTATGACCTTTTCATTGTATGGCCGGTTTGTCTGCTTTCCGTAGATGCAATCTTCGCACATCCCAGGTTGTTCCTTGCCGGGGGTGATCTGGAGTCCATCCACCATCTCCTTGCTCGCCATATCACGAATGTTGCGCACTCCAAAGTGACAGAAACGACGGTGCCACTGTTCAATCGAGGTAGGTTTTTCATGGGATTTGGCTGGCATAGCTTTGACCTCACACCCAGCCTCGTCAAATATGTACATTCCGTGGTCTCTCCGAACGCTCAAGAGGATATCTCCCTTTGCATCAGCAAATTTCCCTTGACCGCCTCCAAACGTGACAGTCAATCCAGCGAGGTCAAACTGGCTAACGGAGATGAGGTTTGTGGCGAAATCGGGAGTATGAAGTGCATTTTTGAATATGAATTTGACTCGCTTGCCCTCAGAGACGTAGTGTTTGGTGACTGTTCCCTTTCCGCAGATTTTGAATCGTGCTCCGCAGCTAGCCGCCTGCCCTTCTTTTGCCTCAAGGAACGGTTCATAGGTGGAGAAATCAGTCTTATTTGCGAAGCAGTGGTTACTGGCTCCAGAGTCTGCATAGGTGAGTGTAGTTACAGTACTATCTCCTGCCATCATAGCCAAAGCTTCCCCATTGTGCTCGCTTTGCCTCTCCGGAATAGCGGTGATGATGTATTCTGGGTCGGGTATGCACCAGTGTATATCGGGTCGATCAGGTACATTCATCATCTGCTTGAAATCAATGATTTCGCATTCATCAACTAGGTCAGGCATGTCTGCGAACTCATCGACTTGATGGACTGTGCTAATTGTCGTTGTTTGATTAGGCTCGATCTCCATATGGGCAGCGAGCGCGAGCACTCGTTCGACTATGGCCACTAGTGCCTACCACTTTTTTTCATAAAAACACGGCAAGTCACAGCACGTCTTCAGATTATTTGCCGTCCGAATTAATGAAACGATCCTGCCGTGAAATTAATGATCATGCACACGGCGACTTTTTCATATTTTGCCATGTTGCGGGATCAATTCTACTCATGCTGGCAATTTCTTATTCTGCCGTGTGTATTTTCATTTCCAATTTCATATCCTGCCGTGCACATTTTCATTTATTCTTGTAGGTGCGGGCTCAAATTCTGCCGTGAGCGCGATCATTATTTTTCGCAGGTGCGCTCATTTGTTGCCATGAGCACGCTCATTATTTCTCGTGGGTGCACTCTTTCTCAATTCTATGTGCGATCAATAAGTGCCGTGTGTGTGATCATTTATTTCTGTGTGTGGGATCATTAGGTGCTGTATGCGCGATCATTTATTTCTATGTGCATGATCATTAAGTGCTGTATGCGTGATCATTAAGCGCCGTGTGCGGATCATATGCGGGATCATTAGTGCTGTATGTGGGATCATTATTTCTATGTGCGTGATCATTAAGCGCCATGTGCAGGATCATTGCGCACATTAATTGCCACATGCGGGATCATATGCGCTCATTAATGCCACATGCAGGATCATATGTGCGATCATTACTTGTTGTATGCGGATCATTAAGCGCCTATGCGGGATTATATGCGATCATTACTTGTTGTATGCGGGATCATTAAGTGCCATGTGCGGGATCATTATTTTCTGTGCGGGATCATTAAGCGCCATGTGCGGGATCATTAAGCGCATGTGCGGATCATTAAGCGTGTGCGATATCATTTCTGTCCTGGTATATCACATGAGCTTATATCACATGACTAGGGGGTGGGAACTGCTAAAAATAGCTAATATCTATTATTGGTATGGGGTGCATATGGATTGCTGTCCTGCATCTGTTGGATAGATATAGGACTATTATATATCATTAGAAGCGTATTTTTGAGCTGAATCCATCTGTAAAGGTTTCATGGTTCCAGCATCACTGGCTGCTGAGATAATAGCAAAATACTGTGTTCTTTAAATAGAAATAGCGTAAATCATGAATTTCTCAGCGCCCAGGCAGTATTTTCCCACGATCTAAATTTAAACCTGTACTTCAAATGCATATCTATAGGATCAAATTAGAATTATGCTTATCGGATTGCTAATGCTTATGCAATACCCTTATCAAAATATAAATTGATTAGGCTCTAGCGCCTGCAATAATTGGAATATTAAAATAATCTAAATTGGCCCTTTTAAAGCTCATGTTACCCTTTTAGATCCCTAAGTAACTAGGTGAATGCAGAACTTTACCTAATCTCATCCTACGAGAAATGCTGCACTATCTACGCTGCTCTACTGATTGACGTACATGAAATTTTGATGTGCTGTCAATGTAGGTAGCAATAAGAAGTTATTTAGAATCCATATTTTTAGTTTGCGGGATATTACCATACCTCCAATATAGCTAACTCAGAATCACCTATCTGAGCAGTTGTTTGAAGTACCTATATGCATACTTACCCACTTTGCTCAATTCTGTAAGGTGACAACCTTAGACAACTTGAGGATATTGTAATCTGAGCTTTACTTTAATGATATTATATTCCTGGGCTCTTTGATTCATACACCTATCTCACATAACAGAGAAAGTGGGTAAGTATGCATATAGGTACTTTGAACACCTGCTCAGAGAGGTGATTCTGAGTTAGCTATATTGGAGGTATGGTAATATCCCGCAAACTAAAAATATGGATTCTAAATAACTTCTTATTGCTACCTACATTGACAGCACATCAAAATTTCATGTACGTCAATCAGTAGAGCAGCGTAGATAGTGCAGCATTTCTCGTAGGATGAGATTAGGTAAAGTTCTGCATTCACCTAGTTACTTAGGGATCTAAAAGGGTAACATGAGCTTTAAAAGGGCCAATTTAGATTATTTTAATATTCCAATTATTGCAGGCGCTAGAGCCTAATCAATTTATATTTTGATAAGGGTATTGCATAAGCATTAGCAATCCGATAAGCATAATTCTAATTTGATCCTATAGATATGCATTTGAAGTACAGGTTTAAATTTAGATCGTGGGAAAATACTGCCTGGGCGCTGAGAAATTCATGATTTACGCTATTTCTATTTAAAGAATACAGTATTTTGCTATTATCTCAGCAGCCAGTGATGCTGGAACCATGAAACCTTTACAGATGGATTCAGCTCAAAAATACGCTTCTAATGATATATAATAGTCCTATATCTATCCAACGGATGCAGGACAGCAACCCATATGCACCCCATACCAGTAATAGATATTAGCTATTTTTAGCAGTTCCCACCCCCCTAGTCATGTGATATAAGCTCATGTGATGATACCAGGACAGAAATGATATCGCACACGGCGCTTAATGATCCCGCACATGGCGCTTAATGATCCCGCACATGGCGCTTAATGATCCCGCATACAGAAAATAATGATCCCGCACATGGCACTTAATGATCCCGCATACAACAAGTAATGATCCCGCATATAATCCTGCATAGGGCGCTTAATGATCCTGCATACAACAAGTAATGATCGCACATATGATCCTGCATGTGGCAATTAATGAGCGCGCATATGATCCCGCATGTGGCAATTAATGAGTGCGCATATGATCCTGCACATGGCGCTTAATGATCATGCACATAGAAATAAATGATCCTGCATACAGCACCTAATGATCCCACATATGATCCCGCACATGGCGCTTAATGATCATGCATACAGCACTTAATGATCATGCACATAGAAATAAATAATCGTGTATACAGCGCCTAATGATCCCGCACACAGAAATAAATGATCACGCACACGGCACTTATTGATCGCGCATAGGGCAAATAATGATATCGCATGCGGCAATTAATGATAATGTGCATGGCACTCAATGAAAGTGTTGACAGTATTTGAGCGCGCACAGAATTGAGAAAGAGCGCACCCACGAGAAATAATGAGCGCGCTCATGGCAACAAATGAGCGCACCTGCGAAAAATAATGATCGCGCTCATGGCAGAATTTGAGCCCGCACCTACAAGAATAAATAAAAATGTGCACGGCAGAATATGAAATTGCCAGCATGAGTAGAATTGATCCCGCAACATGGCAAAATATGAAAAAGTCGCCGTGTGCGTGATCATTAATTTCACGGCAGGATCGTTTCATTAATTCGGACGGCAAATAATCTGAAGACGTGCTGTGACTTGCCGTGTTTTTATGAAAAAAAGTGGTAGGTACCACTCCTATGGCAATGTTTGCGATGGGCGGAGCAGGTGTCTGGCTTGGGTTGTTTGTGGCTGGTATGTTCGTGTTTGAATTTCCACTGTAGCTTCCTCGCTGACCGAAACCTGGAGGGAACTGGCCCTCTTTTCCACCGCCCTTCCAGTAACATTTTTTTTTTTTTTTTAACTCAACAATTTATTTCGCGGTGCGTGATGGCAATCCGCGTGGTACTAACTACTTTACAAAGCAGCATTCTCAATTTAACGTCCAAATGGGGGGGACAAATACATAACGCGCATTAGACAGAAACGTTCCACTGCGCAGCTCGCCGTTAACGATGAAATTGATACAAGGGCCCGAAACCGCAATGGAACCCGGAATGCATGTGGGGCAACCCCACGTTGGCACTGATGACCTCCCATCTTCTCCTGCAATTTCTATGTCGTCATCCACAGGCGATGGTCCTACAGCTTAGCCAGTGACAGGACTACGAGAGTCCCGCCAGATGCGGGTGTGACGAGCACCCGCCCGACGATTCCCATCTAGCCCCTCGCGGAGCCCGGAGACCCAGTTTCCACTGTAACCCCGTCCGATCAACGACAGATTTACAATGCCGCAGTGAGGTCGCCCCCACGCAATTATCCAACCCCTTCCCAAACAATGGGGGCGGCCTGCGCAAAGAACAATGGGTTCTCCTTCAGGAAACTCATCAAATGCGCCGCGAAGCGAATGAAGTGTGGTGGATGGCGCTCCCTATGTGGACACCACTCCATAAGATGATCGCGAGTCCCATTGAGGGAGCCGCAGTGCCTACAAGTATGAGGTTCATTGATATTAAAACAACGAAAGTATTCGCCGATTGGTGCATGGTTGGTGATTAGCCTGACCATCCTAGCAGTCAATGTAGTTGATTGCTTTGCAAGTGGGAGCCAAGTTCCGCCATTGATGTAACTCGGTTTGAGTGGAGCACCATCGAGCTCCTGCAGCATAAAGAAATTGTGGCCGCGATAGTTGGGATCTTGGAATTTCACAACCCAAGCATCCCGAGCAGAGTCAGTCGCCGCCTTGCGGCAGCTATCCAGAGATGTCGCTGGGGATCGCCCAGGGATCGGAGGTAAATCACGAACAAATTCATGAGCAGATTGGTGGATATCCCACTCGAGGCGGGACGAAACACGAACAAATTCAAGGGAATGGGTGGCAGACATGCCAAACCAATCTTTGAGGGCACGGCATACTGCCAAGGAATGACCTTGCCCAGAGTGCACGGATGGGTTTACCGACAGCTTCGCAGACGGGAAGTGGTCAGTGAAAATGACAATACGTTCGCAATCAGGTTGTCGAAGGGCAGCCTGAATTGTGACGCGAATGGCATAAAGTTCCGCATCGGGTGCGGTGACTCTGCCAGCGGCATACCTGGTCTGATAGACCAAGGCACCTCCGCAATATACCATGGCCGCCGAAGTAGCCTGGTAGCGTTTCTGCTCTGGGACTGAAGCGTCGACAGCGCAATAAACGCAGGAAGGGTCCTCCTCGCATCCAGCGAGAATGGGCCCTTCCAGTAACATTCCGCCATCAGATGCCCCTTGCGCCGACATATTGGGTTTGCGCACACCTTTCGAGAGAAAGTGTCACCCCTAGCGGCGGCTTTCAAGGCGATAGCGGAGGTGCTAGGCGCCGTGATGCGGCCTGTACGATTGACTCGAGACCAGTGCATCTCGAGCTGGATTATCGTATCGACGGAGGTAGGGGATGTGTGGAGAGTAGCAATGAGGTGGTCCCATGAGGCCGGCAAAGACGTGAGGAGGATCTCTCGGAAATCTGCATCTTCAATCTTGGCACCCACGGCATTGGCGCGATTGTGCTTGATGTGGAGATCAGCGAGGTGCGTGGGGAAGTCGTCTCCATCATTCATTCGGAGGTCGCGTAGCTCACGCTGAGCATAGATGCGCGCCAGATCCGTGGATTTCTTGTATTGGTTGATGATCGACTTCCATGCCTCAGCAGCGGTCCCATCCATTTTCATCCCGCTTCTTGTCTAGCAACCGCTACCATTGCAGCACGTGACCACCTTGCTCGTCGTCTTAAACGTCCTCCACAGCACAATTGATAGCGCCGATCGCCGATCGGATTACAACAGGGCCTAGCTATGGGTCCGAAACCTCTCCAACCAAGTCAGGGGACCTCTCGCTCTGGCGGATCTTCCGCTGGGGCCGGAACTCCCCGCCCACCACCACCTGCGAGCATCGCTTCTGCCCCCGCTGCCTCTGGCGGTCCTGGGGCCACCAACAACCCAGGAAGGTCCCAGTCTAGGGCCTCTGACACCCAGAGTGACGTCGCTCGCGAACGTTACTCCACCGACATCCCTGGCATCCGAGAGAGGAGTACCTCGCGTGCCCGCACCTCAGACGAGCGCAGCCTCCGCTCTGTCTCTGCAATGGACAAAGAAGATCGAACCCAGCGCCCCACCCCTGCACCCTCTGTCTCCGGCTCAGGGTACATGGACGTATTGGAAGGCACCGTCGAACTCCACTTAGGCCGGTTGAATCCGGGGATTGACATCGTTGTGGCCACCGCCGCCCTCCGCGAAATTCGTACCTGGATCGAGGATCCAGCTACATATATGAGCCCCGAAATGATTGGGACCTACTCACTCCAGTTTGCTGAGGACATGAGGCAGCTTCGGCTGGTGACTGAACGCTCGCAAATGATGGGTATCTTGGAGGCCGCTCAGGCACGTATCGGCCCTCCCATTCCTCCACCCCAGGCTCCGGTGTTCACTCCACCCCCTGCGGCACAGACGCGTCGAGCACCTGCCATCATCCCCCCTGTCCCTAAGGGCCCCAGTAGCCTAGTGGTTTAGATTGCTAAAGACCTGGTGAGGGTGGCTGTGCACTATCCAAGAGGTTGGAGGTTCGATTCCCCTGCAATGCAGATACCATAAGTCTGTCCTGCGTGGCTGTATGGCTTACGTGGACAACCACTCTGGTTCCCATGATCACGACATTACGTGTAGGATTCACAGGCTAAATGCCGCCGGAGGGGGTGGGTGCAATGATCCATAACGTTCAACACGAGGAGAGCACTCACAAGCCTAAGGCTGTTCTCGGAGAGAGCGTGGCCCGCAAGGGACCGAAAGGATAGGGCACGGTAAGAGCTGGGAACGGCATGATAACAACGACCTGGATGGCCAGGATAGGGCACCCGCACCTGCTTGGTAGGTCGTTAGTCGTCCCCGAAGCTCCGGATCCCTGCTACGGTGGGGGCAAATCCGGGCCGGTCTTAGGAGCGGGGCGGCAAGGCAGTGACTCTGGACAGCATTGGGGATCCGCGGGGCCAAATATGGTAAGCGAACCAGCTGCCAGGGGACGGGAAGGTACGGCAGGGGTAGCGCCCTGTGGCGGCTGGGCCATGGCAGACCAGGGTAGTCCCCTGAATCTGGCCCGAGAGATCTATATCCACTGTCGGTTCCGCGGCACATAATAAGTGCTTACGGGGCTTAAGTTGAAGCCGGAGTGTTGGGGCACTTAGGTTGAACCTGAGTTGTGAGTGGGTAAAAATGCCATACCTAATAGGAAGACTAACGGCAACTCGACTCGGCACCCTGCGGGGTTTAAACTGAGTTGGGTTGCTGTGGCCGCTATAAGCCGACCCTGGCTGAAAGCGTCACTGCTGACTGGCCGCGCCGGGAAGGACCAGTGTCCGCCAGCTGTGGGGCGTGGACAGCAAAGCTGCATCACCTAATAGGGAGACTGCGACAGCAGCCGACCCGGCACCTTGTGCACATAGGGGTTAGTAAGTGGGGTTGTACTCCCTGCCGAAACCTATAGGGCTCACCGCAAGGTGGGCCCTAAACTTCGCAGGCGGGTGCTCGTCACACCCGCATCTGGCGGGACTCTCGTAGTCCCGTCACTGGCTAAGCTGTAGGACCATTGCCTGTGCACTTGTACTGATTAAAGATATTGAATAAATAGGAACAGGTCCTTCTATATGCGGTGATAGAATCCATGGATTAATGAAGCAGGGTTTTCATTCTTTAAGGATAATATGAATAAGGCTGTTTCATTGTATTCATTAATACTGGACAGTTCATTACTGCTGGATTATTCATTAATTCATTACTTTGGGGATTCATTGCTATGCAGAATAATCATTATGTCATGGATTCATTACTGCTTGGAATATTCATTATTTTGGGGATTCGTTACTATTTGGAATAATCATTACATTGGGGATTCATTACTGCTTGGAATAATCATTATGTCAGGGATTCATTACTATTTGGAATAATCATTACTTTAGATATTCATTACCATATGGAATAATCATTACATCAGGGATTCATTACTGCGTGGAATATTCATTACATTGGGAATTCATTAATGGGCAGAATATTCATTACATTGGGAATTCATTAATGGGCAGAATATTCATTGCATTGGGGATTTATTACTGGGCAAAATATTCATTGCATCAGGGATTCATTACTGGGCAGAATATTTATTGCGTCGGGGATTCATTACCATAATCATTGCATTGGAAATTCATTACTGGGCGGAATATTCATTGCATTGGGGATTCATTACCATACAGAATAATCATTGCATCGGGGATTCATTACTCTTCCATTACTTCAGGTCATTACTGGTATTCATTACTGTCTGGAATTATTCATTACTCGGGTATTCATTACTGTGCAGAATATTCATTGCGCAGGGCACTTCATTATCTGCAGGGTTTTCATTACTAATGGATGATTATCTATACCTCTGATAGCACTCACATGACTATATAGATAATCTAATCATATTCCAGGGGTGGGAATTTCTAAAAATAGCCAATATCTATTTATGCAGGGGGTGCATTGTGCAGTTGGTCCGCTTCCTTGGGGGAATATAGGACTATTATATATCAGCAGAACCGGAATGTTAATCTGAATTACCTGTAAAGGTTTCATAGCTCTAGCTACACTGGTTGCGGAGATAATGGCAATATACTCTGTTCTTTAAATAGAATTAGCGTAAATTGTGAATTTCTGGGCGGCTAGGGCATATATTCCCACGATCTAAATTAAAACCTGTGCCTTTAATATGTATCTATGTGTTCCAATTGGAATAATGCTTATTGGATTACAATTTCTTATCGAATACTCTTATCAAATTAAAAATTGATTAGGCTCTAGCGCCTGTTATATTTGGAATATTGAAACAATCAAAATGGTCCCTTTTAGAGCTCATTATGGTCTTCTAGATCTCCAGGTATTTCTTAGATTAGTCAACTTTTTCATATACCACATTACGGTAAATGTCAAAATATTTACGCTGCTGTACCGATTGACCTACTTGATATTTTGGGTTAATCTCAATGTAGGTATCAATAAAAAGTTATTTAGAATCCAAAACTTAAGTTTGCAGGGTACCCACTTTACTCCAATATAGCCAACTCAGAATCACTCCTCTGAGCACTTGGTCGATGTACCTATAAGTACACTTACCCACTTTCTGCTTTATGTGAGCTAGCTGCATGAACAAAATAGTTTGGTAATAAAGTATCAATAAGGTAAAGCTCAAATGTCAATATCCTCAAGATTTTCAATGTTAGCACCATACAGAATTGTCCAAAGTGGGTCAGTATGGATATAGGTACATCGACCAAGTGCTCAGAGGCGTAATTCTGAGTTGGCTATATTGGAGTAAAGTGGGTACCCTGCAAACTTAAGTTTTGGATTCTAAATAACTTTTTATTGATACCTACATTGAGATTAACCCAAAATATCAAGTAGGTCAATCGGTACAGCAGCGTAAATATTTTGACATTTACCGTAATGTGGTATATGAAAAAGTTGACTAATCTAAGAAATACCTGGAGATCTAGAAGACCATAATGAGCTCTAAAAGGGACCATTTTGATTGTTTCAATATTCCAAATATAACAGGCGCTAGAGCCTAATCAATTTTTAATTTGATAAGAGTATTCGATAAGAAATTGTAATCCAATAAGCATTATTCCAATTGGAACACATAGATACATATTAAAGGCACAGGTTTTAATTTAGATCGTGGGAATATATGCCCTAGCCGCCCAGAAATTCACAATTTACGCTAATTCTATTTAAAGAACAGAGTATATTGCCATTATCTCCGCAACCAGTGTAGCTAGAGCTATGAAACCTTTACAGGTAGATTCAGATTAACATTTCGGTTCTGCTGATATATAATAGTCCTATATTCCCCCAAAGGAAGCGGACCAACTGCACAATGCACCCCCTGCATAAATAGATATTGGCTATTTTTAGAAATTCCCACCCCTGGAATATGATTAGATTATCTATATAGTCATGTGAGTGCTATCAGAGATATAGATAATCATCCATTAGTAATGAAAACCCTGCAGATAATGAAGTGCCCTGCGCAATGAATATTCTGCACAGTAATGAATACCCGTGGTAATAAATAATTCCAGACAGTAATATGAATACCCGAGGTAATGAATACCTGAAGTAATGGAAGAGTAATGAATCCCCAATGCAATGATTATTCTGTATGGTAATGAATCCCCAATGCAATGAATATTCCGCCCAGTAATGAATTTCCAATGCAATGATTATGGTAATGAATCCCCGACGCAATAAATATTCTGCCCAGAAATGAATCCCTGATGCAATGAATATTTTGCCCAGTAATAAATCCCCAATGCAATGAATATTCTGCCCAGTAATGAATCCCTGATGCAATGAATATTTTGCCCAGTAATGAATTCCCAATGTAATGAATATTCCACGCAGTAATGAATCCCTGATGTAATGATTATTCCATATGGTAATGAATATCTAAAGTAATGATTATTCCAAATAGTAATGAATCCCTGACATAATGATTATTCCAAGCAGTAATGAATCCCCGACATAATGATTATTCCAAATAGTAACGAATCCCCAAAATAATGAATATTCCAAGCAGTAATGAATCCATGAATAATGATTATTCTGCATAGCAATGAATCCCAAAGTAATGAATTAATGAATAATGCAGTAATGAACTGTCCAGTATTAATGAATACAATGAAACAGCCTTATTCATATTATCCTTAAAGAATGAAAACCCTGCTTCATTAATCCATGGATTCTATCACCGCATATAGAAGGACCTGTTCCTATTTATTCAATATCTTTAATCAGTACTAGTGACCACGACGATGCGACCACGTCACCTCCGTCCTCGTCGCCGCCATGTCACCGCCACACCCCCATCCTCGTTGCCGCCATGCCACCGCCACGCCCCCATCCTCATCGCCGCCACGTCACACCAACATCGCGCACGTCACCACCAACACGCGCCACGTCACGCCACATCGCTGCCATGCCCCGTCCTCGTCGCGCCACGTCGCCACCACACCCCGTGCTTGTCACCGCCACGTCACGCCCCCGTGCTCGTCGCTGCCATGCCACTGCCATGCCCCCGTGCTCGTCGCCGCCATGCCACCGCCACGCCCCTGCCCTCGTCACCTCCATGTCGCCGCCACGTCACCGCCACACCCCCATGCTTGTCGCCGCCATGTTGCCTCCATCCTCGTCCCCGTCATTTCCCACCTTGTTGCCATCTTTGTTTCCTTCATGTCGCCGCGAACGTTGCCCCCACATTATTGCCTCATTACTGTTGCTCCACGTATGTTCACTATATTCATGAGACATGTATAATATGTTACTGACTCTTTATCTTCCCTCCCCTCCCTTTCTATTCCTAATTCTATCTACCTACACTACATAGTTAGTGTAAGTCTTTCTTTCTTTTTTCTTGTTGTATGTATATTGTATTGTAGACATAAAATAAAATAATTTCTTTTATCTTTTCTATTATGTGTGACTTAAAGAATATATGCTCATGTCTATTATCTTGTATGAAGGCTACACTATGGCTCAATCACGCTCACCACCATTTGGCAAGAAAGGCAAGGGCAAGGGCAAGACCAAGACCAACAGAAAGCGTCAGAGAGGCAGTAGCCCAGTTGAAGTACCTGAACCCAAGAGAAGCCGACCTACTTCAGAGATTGAAGATGAAGATCAATCTATGCAAGTTGACAGTTCTGACGACGAACTTAATTTACATTGTATGTAATATCTTCAATATAATTAATGTATAGATTATAACTATCTCATTGAAGCTGAGCCAGGTCCAATGGAAGAAGATGAAGATGAAGAAGAGAAAGAGAAGACTCCGCGCAAGAAAGGTATGTGATCTATTACCTGTTTAATATGCAACAACTAATAGTCTACCAGAAATATGCAAGCCATCAAAGGAAGATGAAGAAGAGAAAGAGAAGACTCCTCACAAGAAAGGTATGTGATCTATTATTTGCTCAATATACAACAACTAATAGTCTACCAGATATACGCAAGCCATCAAAGAAAGCAAATGTTGGCCAGCCTATTCCCAATGCTCATATTATCTATTCTTAGTTCTTATATCTTTTACTTATGTTTCTACGGAAAACAACAGTGCACAAGGAGGCTGAGGTAGATGCTGCTTCAAAAGCTGACACCCAATTATCACGTGTGTATCGTACATATTTTAAATATCCATGTACTTATATTTGATCTAGTGCGGAACGAATTATATTCAGTGTTCCAGTTGCTCCTCCTCTCCAATTCCGACCTTCTCTTCCAGCACCTACATCCACAGCTGCTGCTCTGATGAAAGGCAGGTCTCGTCGTCGTGAGGATGCACCTGAGCCAGAGGAGAAAGCAGTGACGGAGAAGGTAAAGGAGAAGGAGAAGAAGGCTATTTGGTGCAGAATACTCAGATTGAGGTAGACAAAGCATCAAAGGAAAAGGGTAAGATGAAGGCAGTTCAACAGGAGGAGGAGGAGGAAGAGGAAGATGACGATGCAATGGAAATAGATGACCAGGAGGCTGCAGGTGCACTTATTCATTAATCTTATTCATAATAGTACTTATACATTGTATCGATTTCCAGAAAGCCATTCAAGCTTCTTGTGCTCTTGCATACACTGCCGATCCTTCTATACCTTTGCAACGTTCTTCTCGTACTGTCGGTGGGACTAGTCGTGGACGCGCTCAAGGCAATACTCTCAACATTGGTGATTATTCTGAAGATGAAAGAGTTGTTCCTATTTCTTCTGATGATTCTCCCGATGGTGTTGTTTGTGTATGCACTCTTCATACTGACACTCCACCAAATACCCGAGACATCAACTACGGCTTTATGCACATGGTCCACACTAATACTTCTATTGGTGCTATCCTCAAAGAAATCGGAAAACTTTTCACGTCTATTGATCGTAAGTTTGTCTTTCTTTTTCAATTGACTCGTACTAAATGTATTATTTAGAGCGTATTATCTATATCTGGAATGTAAAGCCGAAAGGCTGGAGCATTCTTGGCCCATATGTTGATGCTATCAAGAAGAAGACTCCGGCTTCTTTTGCTGATGATAATGAGGATGGCATACCTACTCTTTGGATTTCGGCGGTATATTTTATTTTGCTTTTTGCTTTTAATTAATTATTTACTAATTTATATAACTTAGGCTTTACTTAATCCTATTGATTTCCGATCTGCTTCCCTTGCATCAGCTGAGTCCCAATCACATGGCTCTTCTCTCCATCCTTCTCGTGGTGCCACACCCTCTGTTGCCTTGCTAGCAAGCCAAATCGAGATTATTGACAGGCTGGGCATTGACAAAGATCTTCTTGCACGCCGTGCTTCCAAAAAGGGTGGATCTGATCTTCATCTATTGTTTCAGTCATACGAAGCAAGTCTTGCTGCTGTCGAGAAGTGGAGATCGATTACAAAGACAGAGTGGCCTAACAAACCAGCTGCTCAGGTTGCCATCACTGATATTTGGCTCAAGCATTCCCAATATGGAAAATGGGAAAGAACATTCTCACCAATCAAGTCATCTCATCCCGAAATTCTCAAGTGGCTTCAAAATGCTTCCGATCAGAAAGAAATCGATGAATTTTGGGACTCAAGAAAGAACGGCAAGTTTAGTTTCAATAGCTTGCATAAATGGATCGAAGCACAGACTAGGAGGAAAGTAAAGAAGTCAGGTGGTGCACAGTAATGTTTTTTTACTTAGAAATATCTGTGTATTATCAATTTTCTAAAATGATCTTTGTGTTTTTTTTTTTCTGTTAGATTTTCAACGTCCTTTCTATTCTGGCTTCTCTGCTTTATCTGTGCTCTAGCTTGGCTTCCAACAACTTTTGCTCAGGATACTCATCCACATGCTTTTCCAAATCCAACATTCAAGGCATTCAGTGATTTTATTTTGTCCACATTCAATTCCAACATCTCTCTCACCACTGTTCTCCTTCTTCTCTTCTCTCTCACTGATAATCCTGAAGTTCTTAATCTCCATGCTCGCCACACTCATCCTGTCTATGATGGAGAGAGAAAAATTCATGCTACAGGCTGGATGAAAGCTATTGCTCGTGGACTTGAAACTAGGCTAGGCAACAAGCAGACAGCGAGATTTTCTTATCCAATGATCATCGTAAATCTACAGGTGACTTTGCAAAACATTTGGACAGTTTTGCTATTTTTCTACACTTGACACCATATAGTCACACTGGTAAATTCAAGCGCAAGATTTACCATATTTCACGATCATCCATTCTTCCTATTCGGATTATCTGTCCTCCCAATATGACTTGCACCACTGCATCCTGCAAACCATACAGTCTTCTAGTCTCGATACCCCCAAGGGATTCAACAAATGTCACTCTCATTGAAGGCATTACAATCACAAATTCTGAGTCTGTATATCTTATGCGTGCAAGTGTACTCGTTGCAATACAGTTTATCAGCCTGACCACGAGGACTATACTCTTGAAAATGGCCAAACTCAAGAAGTTTTATTAATTCAGCATGCTATCTCAAGATTGGTGCTAATCTTTGGGTTGATCGGTATTTTCAAATGCAGTCCTTGGTGGAATGTATAATTTCCATGCCTCCGCCAATGCTTATATGCAGTACTGGAATGAATGCTTTGGAACTTCGACAACAAATGTTTCACGAAGGCAGATTTGGCAGGCTTTTACTCAAGAATCAATTCGGTCAGTTGCAGAAGCTGCTAATGTAGACTTTGAGGCAAAGCGGGAATTGGATATTGATGATGTAAGTCTTGATATATTCTGTATTATATTTAATCTCAAATTTTGTATAGCTTGTTGATTTGGCATTCAAAACCTTGGGTGATGAAGGCCGTATGCCTTGGTTAAAGACCACTCTTGTTCTGAGTGTACCAAGCCATGGAAACCACAGCCAGGTCAGCCAAATATTACAAATGCAGTACCTTGCAAGATGGTTGTTATTGATGGAGCTGTAATGGGGCCTGTGGTGTGTCTTTTTAATTTTAATTAATTATTTACTTACTTATAAGTAATTTTTTTTAGCATTGCGCTTTTGAAAATTGTACAATGATTTACTCAATGCTCGAGGTGGTGCCTTTTGCCAGCAACATGAAGAAGCATATGGTACAAGGTATAGTGCTTATTCTATAGTCTTTTTGCAATATTTAATATTTAATAGATGTCGCATTGTGGACTGCCGTGAGCAACAGCAGCCAAATAGTCTGGCCTGTCAGGAACATGCTTCTGAATGGAAACGACACCAATCTCATAAAAGCAAGGCAACAGTGAATGGTATACGTCGTATAATCCAGCGTCCTACTGATATACAGCCTTGGCAACAACATCGTGCACATCGACTACAGCAACCACATGATGAAGAACAAGTTATCCATGGTCTTTGTCATTATTTTTCACCTGGCAAATTCTACTGTGTTGAAACCATTTGTACACCTTGTGGTGTGGTTTTAGCGTGGACTTTATTCGATAAAGCTGAGTCTGCAACTCATATTCTTGATTGGTTGGACAAAGTGGTGTATCCAAATATGGAAGACCGGCCTACTTATATCTGTATTGATAAAGCTTGTTTGGTGAGTATTTATTATTTTATTAGACTTGTATTTAACTATTGGTTTAGGTTTTGCGCAGTCTTGCTCATCGAACAGAAGACTGGAATAAATGGTCTCAAACTACGCGCTTTATTGTGGACTCTTACCATTACATCAATACAAGGCCACCATAAGCTCTGCAGGACTTATTGCAATCCTACACCTAATAGTGGTGACTTGGTTGGAGAACGTGTTGATGAGAATGGAAATGTTTACAAAGTATAGTCTTTTCTTCTATTTATTCTTGTATTTGAATCAACTTTTATTTATTTAGGTTTGTGAATTCAATACTGAAGCCAGTGAGGCAGCTCAATGCATGGATGACTGGATTCAATTCAATCCTCAAGCGAATGGTGGCCAAGAACTTCAAATGGTTCCTGCATTTCAATGCTATTCTATCACGCAAAACATATTCTCATCAAGATTGAAAAGAAGAATTCAAATAACAATAGATTACCACCATTAAGAGAATCAACACAAAGCTTGTCTGATGATGAAGATAATAGTGAAGAAACAAGCTCTGAAGAGGAAGAGGAAAGCTCTGAAGAGGAAGATGAAGAAATTCAGGAAGTTAGTAGTGAAGAAGAGGAAGAGGAGGAGGAGGAAGAAGAAGAAGAAGAAGAAGAAGAAGAAGAAGAAGAAGAAGAAGAAGAAGAAGAAGAAGAAGAAGAAGAATCTGACAGTGATTGAAATGTAATAAATGTTTTAATATTTATATTGACTACAGTGTTCAATTTGTAAAGATAATTAAAAAAGCAGTGTACTTATTAAAGAAATACAGAAGAGTTATGCAAAATAGTAGTAACAAGAAGGTAATTTACTGGTGGCAAGTGGTGGCAACCAGTGGAAGGTGGTGGCAAGTGGTGAATTTACTGGTGGCAAGTGGTGGCAACCAGTGGAAGGTGGTGGCAAGTGGTGGAAAGTGATAAAGTTACTGGTAGCAACTGGTGGCAACTGGTGGAAGGTGGTAAATTTACTGGTGGAAGGCGGTGGAAGGTGGTGGAAAGTAATAAAGTTATTGGTGGCAAATGGTGGAAGGTGGTGGAAAGTGGTGGCAAGTGGTGGAAAGTACTGGAAGGTAGTGGTGGAAGGTGGTGGAAACACTGGTGGAAGGTAGTGGAAAGTGGTGGATTTGATTGGAATAGTACTGAATCCAGTGGAATCCAGTGGAATCCACCGGAATCCAGTGGAAACTGGTAACTAAAAGTGGTGGAGTGCCAATTACTGAATCTACAAGGCAGCTCAGATCACATTCCGATCTCGGTTGCTATAAAACTTTTGGATCCTGTTGAGATCGGTGAATTCTGATCTATCAAGCCAAACACAGATGCAGAGCGAGATTATATCAAAGCTCTTAGATCTGGCCTCGCGAGCTGCGCCCGCGAGGATCCTACTACTGCCGAGGAGGTCGAGGCCATGACACAAGCCATCGCCGCGGTCTTCAAGGCCTGTTGGGACATGTTTTCATCGTCCAAGCAGATTGTCAGATGGTCGCACCCATGGTGGGATGACGAGTGTCAGAAAACTTTTCGCCGTTATCAGAATTCTCGATCGCGAGAGGACTGGAAGGCATTTCGTGCGGCCACTAGGCTCGCAAAGCGCGTTTTCTTTGATTCAAGAATTGAGGAGATCGCGGAGACTAATCAGCGCCCCTGGGACCTTATGGACTGGGTTAAAGCGCGAAAGAACCCACCTTGCAAGGCGATCCAATATCAGGGTAAACCTTGTAATGATATGGCAGACCTTTGGTCTGCCTTGCACGGCACGTACAACTCGGCCTCTGACTGAGCATGTGATGTCACTGTTCTAGACCCATTGCCCAGCCTTCCGGCTCGGGCATGGGCGCCATTCTCCGCGCTTGAACTAACAGACGCCCTCAGCGCCTGTTCCAACCGCTCGTCCCCAGGTCCTGACCACGTGAAGTGGTACTTGTTTTTTTTTTTTTTTTTTTTTTTGAATCCTGCGATGTCCCGAAGGGCGTCGCAATTTATTACGCGGTGCGCAATCGCAGTCCGTGGCTAACTACGACAAATACATGAAGTAACTAACGAGTTTAACGAGACAAGCAAACCAGAAGAGGGTGCCTCGGGAAGGGAAACCCTTGCCTAGCAAATATGTCGATGGCAGCCGCAAGCAGTGGAGAAATCAACAGAACAGATCGGCGCCAACAACAAATCGTTGAAGGCTTCCGTTGAGAGAATATCAGGCCCTCAGAGGACCCAGACTACGCCCGCCACAACTCCAACCCATCCAGCCCCCCCCCGGAGGAGCAGCCGGCAACAAAGTTTAGGGCCCACCTTGCGGTGAGCCCTATTGGGATCTTCGGAGGACTTCAGCAGGGAGTCTTATACCCCGCCTACTAACCCCTATGTGCTCAAGGTGCCGGGCGGCCGCTTCTGCAACCTCCCTATTAGGTGTTGCGGCTTTCCATTCCACGGTCTCTACTACTGACGGACAGTGGTCCAACCCACCGCGGCCAGATTCAAATTAACCAAGGTCCAGCAGGGTCGTCTTACTCGGCGGCTACGGCTTTGCACTGCCAGCTTAAACCCCTAGGGGTGCCGGACTTGGCCAGGGTCAATTTACCACTGCCTACCTATTAGGTTGGCATTTTTACCCACTCACAATTCAGGTTCAACCCAAATGTCCCAACACTCCGGCTTCAACTTAAGCTCCGAAAGCACTTATTAGGTGCTGTGAAACCGACAGTGGATATAGATCTCTCGGGCCAGGATAGAGGGACTACCTCGTCCTGCCACGGCCCAGCCGACACGGGGCGCGACCCCCGCCGTACCTTCCCATCCCCCGGCAGCTGGTTCGCTGGTACCATATTTGGCCCCACGGATTCCCAATGCTGTTCAGAGTCACTGCCTTGCCACCTTGGTCCTAAGACCGGTCCACGATGTGCACCTATTAGAGGTTCCGGGAGTACCCAAGATGACTAACAACCAAGCAGAGCCTGGTGACTGGGTGCCCTGTCCTAGCCCACGGTGGACGAACCTTAACCAAGGGTGGTATGCGGCACACGGTGGACGAACCTTAACCAAGCGCCTACCCAGGTCGGGGTGTTATCAGCCCAATTCCCAGTCTTACCATGCCTATCCTTTCAGTCCTTCCGGGCAACCAACTCCTGCCGGAGTCAGCCTTAGGCTTGGGAGTGCTCACCTCGTGTTGAACGTTGTGGATCATAGCACCCCCCCCTCTGGCGGCATCTAGCCCTTAAGTCCTACACAATAGTCGTGATCATGGAAACCCGAGTGGTCTTCCACGTGGTCCAGAGACCCCGCGGCACAGACTTATGGTATCTGCATTGTAGGGGAATTGAACCCCCAACCTCTTGGATAGTGCACAGCCACCCTCACCAGGTCTTCAGTGATCTAAACCACTAGGCTACTGGGGCCTTCACGTGAAGTGGTACTACCTGAAAAGAGTCATCGACACCCCTGCGGTGCTTGAACTCTTTCTCGTCTTGGCCAACACCTGCATCTCTGTAGGGCACTGGCCTCGACATTTCAAGGAGTCGCTGTCGGTCATTATACCTAAACCGAACAAGCCCTCTTATACCGTTCCAAAGGCCTATTGACCCATTGTCCTTCTGAACACTATCGGCAAGCTCTTTGAAAAGATGCTATCCAATAGGTTGCAGTTTGATATGATCAAACACGACCTTGTCCATCCTAACCAGATGGGTGGAGTGCGACAGCGCTCCACCGAAGATGCTGGTATATTCCTCACCCACCTCGTTCGTGCAGGTTGGGCTAGGGGACTCAAGACTAGTGTGATTGCATTCAACATCGCACAGTTCTTTCCATCTTTGAACCACAACTTCTTGTTGGCGGTCCTTCGCAAACAAGGTTTCTCGCCCATGCTGGTGAGATTCTTTGCATCTTACTTAGTTGAACGATTTACCCAGTACTCCTGGAATTTGTTTGTCTCAGATCCATTTCAGGCAGATGTAGGGGTGGGACAGGGTTCCGCACTCTCTCCAGTCCTCTCTGCCCTCTATATTGCTCCAGTTTTCAAACTGTTTGAACTCCGTGCGCGGGATCTTGTATGTACGGTCATATCCTATGTCAATGATGGTACTGCGATTTGTCAGTCAAAGTCACTCATTGACAATCTTCCCAGGTTGCGGAAGGCCTATGCCATCCTCCTCCTCCTCTTTACAGCCTGCGGGCTAATGCTAGAGCACGAAAAGACTGAGCTCTTCCACTTTTCTCGTGCCAACGACGAGTTTCTCCCAGCGATTGACCTAGGTTATGCGCCATATACTAAAGATCGAAAACTTACGCCCAAATTGTACTGGCGGTACCTTGGGTTCTACTTTGATCGTAAACTGCTCTTCAATGAGCATGTTCAATATTATTCCACCAAGTCCCTCACTAGTGTTAAAGCTATGGGGATGCTTGGTAATTCTACCCGCGGTCTGCTACCCATGCAGAAGTGCATCCTCTACCGTGCCTGTGTCTTACCCATAGCCACATACAGTTTTCATCTATGGTATTATGAGGGCGCCAAAAACAAAGGCGTCATCTCCAATCTCACCAAGATGCAGCGTCGAGCTGCTCTTTGGATCACTGGCGCCTTTCGCACCAGTCCCACCAGTGGTGTTGAGGCCCTTGCTGGCCTCATTCCCATCCATCTCCACCTCAAGAAGCTGGCAGAATGCGCGAATCTTCGCGTGGCCACGCTTTCTGACACTCACCCTCTGCGCTCCCTCCTCGGGCGTAGTGATTACGTCAAAACTGCCGTGAGGCATGCTATGGGACTCGAAGGTATCTACGACGTCTCCCATAAAGTCAAAGGCCCTCTAATCGACATCGAGATGAGGCTGCCCCAATTAACTGAGGTATTCGAACCTACGTGTTCAGATAACCAACCTGGTATTTGTTTACTCGACCTGTTTGCAGATAACCAACCTGGTATTTGTTTACTCGACCTGTTTGCAGATCGAGTGACATTTAATGACGGCATAACTGAGGTGAAGCACACTCCGACCGAAGCTTCTTTGTCCCCAGATGAGGAGGCGGAGGAGAAGAGACCTACCCCCAACGAGTTGCGCCAATTTCTCGATACCATCCTCGCTGGATGCGAGGAGGATCCCTCCTGCATTTATTGTGCTGTCGACGCTTCAGTCCCAGAGCAGAAACGCTACCAGGCTACTTCGGCGGCCATGGTATATCGCGAAGGTGCCTTGGTCTATCAGACCAGGTACGCCGCTGGCAGAGTCACCGCGCCCGATGCGGAACTTATGCCATTCGCGTCGCAATTCAGGCTGCCCTCGACAACCTGATTGCGAACGCATTGTCATCTTCACTGACCACTTCCCTCTGCGAAGTTGTCGGTGAACCCATCCGTGCACTCTGGCAAGGTCATTCCTTGGCAGTGTGCCGTGCCTCAAAGATGGTTTGGCAAGTCTGCCACCACTCCCTTGAATTTGTTCGTGTTTTCCCGCCTCGAGTGGGATATCCACCAATCTGCTCACGAATTTGTTCGTGATCTACCCCGATCCCTGGGCGATCCCCAGCGACATCTCTGGATAGCTGCCGCAAGGCGGCGACTGACTCTGCTCGGGATGCTTGGGTTGTGAAATTCCAAGATCCCAATATCGCGGCCATAATTTCTTTATGCTGCAGGAGCTCGACGGTGCTCCACTCGAACCGAGTTACGTCAATGGCGGAACTTGGCTCCCACTTGCAAAGCAATCAACTACATTGACTGCTAGGATGGTTAGGCTAATCACCAACCACGCACCAATTGGCGAATACTTTCGTCGATTCAATATCAATGAACCTCATACGTGTAGGCACTGCGGCTCCCTCAATGGGACTCGCGATCATCTTATGGAATGGTGTCCACATAGGGAGCGCCATCCACCACACTTCATACGCTTCGCGGCGCATTTGATGAGTTTCCTGAAGGAGAACCCATTGTTCTTCGCGCAGGCCGCCCCAGTTGTTCGGGAAGGGGTTGGATAATCGCGTGGGGGCGACCTCACTGCGGCATCGTAAATCTGTCGTTGATCGGACGGGGTTACAGTGGAAACTGGGTCTCCGGGCTCCGCGAGGGGCTAGATGGGAATCGTCGGGCGGGTGCTCGTCACACCCGCATCTGGCGGGACTCTCGTAGTCCTGTCACTGACTAAGCTGTAGGACCATCGCCTGTGGATGACGACGTAGAAATTGCAGGAGAAGATGGGAGGTCATCGGTGCCAACGTGGGGTTGCCCCACATGCATTCCGGGTTCCGTTGCGGTTTCGGGCCCTTGTATCAGTTTCATCGTTAACGGCGAGCTGCGCGGTGGAACATTTCTGTTTAATGCGCGTTATGTATTCGTCCCTCCCATTTGGACATTAAATTGAGAATGCTGCTTTGTAAAGTAGTTAGTACCACGCGGACTGCCATCACGCACCGCGAAATAAATTGTTGATTAAAAAAAAAAAAAAAAGATGAGGCACCACGCGTCTCTGGCGTCCCATTCCTCCCACGACGGATTTGTTGACATCCATTTTGTGTCAGTTGTACCGGCAGCAGCGGCAGCGGCTGCGAGTGCTTCCGCGCTTGAATTGACAGACGCACTCAGCGCCTGTTCCAACCGCTCATCCCCAGGTCCCGACCACGTGAAGTGGTACTACCTGAAAAGAGTCATTGACACCCCCGCAGTGCTCGAGCTCTTCCTCGTCTTAGCCAATGCCTGCATTACTGTAGGGCATTGGCCTCGACATTTCAAGGAGTCGCTGTCGGTCATTATACCTAAACCGAACAAGCCCTCTTATACCGTTCCGAAGGCCTATCGACCCATTGTCCTCCTGAACACTATCGGCAAACTCTTTGAAAAGATGCTATCCAATAGGTTGCAGTTTGATATGATCAAACACGACCTTGTCCATCCTAACCAGATGGGTGGAGTGCGACAGCGCTCTACCGAAGATGCTGGTATATTCCTTACCCACCTCGTTCGTGCAGGTTGGGCTAGGGGGCTCAAGACCAGTGTGATTGCATTTGACATCGCACAGTTCTTCCCATCCTTGAACCACAACTTCCTGTTGGCGGTTCTTCGTAAACAAGGCTTCTCACCCATTCTGGTGAGGTTCTTTGCGTCTTACTTAGTTGAACGTTTCACCCAGTACTCCTGGAATTCGTTCGTCTCAGATCCGTTCCAGGCAGATGTAGGAGTGGGGCAGGGTTCCGCACTCTCTCCAGTCCTCTCCGCCCTCTATATTGCTCCAGTTTTCAAACTGTTTGAACTCCGCGTGCGCGACCTCGTGTGTACGGTTATTTCTTATGTTGATGATGGTACTGCGATATGTCAGTCAAAGTCCCTCATTGACAATCTTCCCAGGTTGCGGAAGGCCTATGCCATCCTCCTCTTTCTCTTTACAGCCTGCGGGCTAATGCTAGAGCACGAAAAGACTGAGCTCTTTCACTTTTCTCGTGCCAACGACGAGTTTCTCCCAGCGATTGACCTAGGTTATGCGCCATATACCAAAGATCGAAAACTTACGCCCAAGCTGTACTGGCGGTACCTTGGGTTTTATTTTGATCGCAAACTGCTCTTCAATGAGCATGTTTGATACTATTCCACCAAGTCTCTCACTAGTGTTAAAGCTATGGGGATGCTTGGTAACTCCACCCGCGGGCTGCTACCCATGCAGAAGTGCATCCTCTACCATGCTTGTGTCTTACCCATAGCCACATATGGTTTCCGTCTATGGTATTATGAAGGCGCCAAAAACAAGGGCGTCATCTCCAATCTCATCAAGACGCAGCGTCGCGCTGCTCTTTGGATTACTGGTGCCTTCTGCACCAGTCCCACCGGTGGTGTTGAAGCCCTCGCCGGCCTCATCCCCATCCATCTCCACCTCAAGAAGCTGGCGGAATGCGCGAACCTTCG
The DNA here is from genome assembly GCA_009935795.1 of Pholiota adiposa. Taxonomy (NCBI): domain Eukaryota; kingdom Fungi; phylum Basidiomycota; class Agaricomycetes; order Agaricales; family Strophariaceae; genus Pholiota; species Pholiota adiposa. The sequence continues at coordinate 25,838 of QEYC01000225.1, read as the reverse complement.
CGTGGCCACGCTCTCTGACACTCATCCTATGCGCTCCCTCCTCGGGCGGAGTGACTACGTCAAAACTGCCGTGAGGCATGCTATGGGACTCGAAGGTATCTACGATGTCTCCCATAAAGTCAAAGGCCCTCTAATCGACATCGAGATGAGGCTGCCCCAATTAACTGAGGTATTCGAACCTACGTGTTCAGATAACCAACCTGGTATTTGTTTACTCGACCTGTTTGCAGATCGAGTGACATTTAATGATGGCATTACCGAGGTGGAGCACACTCCAACCAAAGCTTCTTTATCCCCGGATGAGGAGGCGGAGGAGAAGAGACCTACCCCCAACGAGTTGCGCCAATTTCTCGATACCATCCTCGCTGGATGCGAGGAGGATCCCTCCTGCATTTATTGTGCTGTCGACGCTTCAGTCCCAGAGCAGAAACGCTACCAGGCTACTTCGGCGGCCATGGTATATCGCGAAGGTGCCTTGGTCTATCAGACCAGGTACGCCACTGGCAGAGTCACCGCGCCCGATGCGGAACTCTATGCCATTCGCGTCACAATTCAGGCTGCCCTGCGGCAACCTGATTGCGAACGCATTGTCATCTTCACTGACCACTTTCCCTCTGTGAAGTTGTTGGTGAACCCATCCGTGCACTCTGGGCAAGGTCATTCCTTGGCAGTGTGCCGTGCTCTCAAAGAATGGTTTGGCAAGTCTGCCACCCATTCCCTTGAATTCGTTCGTGTTTTATCCTGCCTCGAGTGGGGTATCCACCAATCTGCCCACGAATTTGTTCGTGATCTACCCCCGATCCCTGGGCGATCCCCAGCGACATCCCTGGGCTGCCGCAAGGCGGCAACCAACTCTGCTCGGTATGCTTGGGTTGTGAAATTCCAAGATCCCAACTATCGCGGCCACAATTTCTTTATGCTGCAGGAGCTCGATGGTGCTCCACTCAAACCGAGTTACATCAATGGCGGAACTTGGCTCCCACTTGCAAAGCAATCAACTATATTGACTGCTAGGATGGTCAGGCTAATCACCAACCACGCACCAATCGGCGAATACTTTCGTCGCTTTAATATCAATGAACCTCATACGTGTAGGCACTGCGGCTCCCTCAACGGGACTCGCGATCTTATGGAGTGGTGTCCACATAGGGAGTGCCATCCACCACACTTCATATGCTTCACAGCGCATTTGATGAGTTTCCTGAAGGAGAACCCATTGTTCTTCGCGCAGGCTGCCCCCATTGTTCGGGAAGGGGTTGGATAATCGCGTGGGGGCGACCTCACCGCGGCATTGTAAATCCGTAGACCAAGGGACCTCGGTCCTGTGATCGGACGGGGTTGCAGTAGAAACTGTGTCTTCGGGGCGGCGCGAGCTGTTCTGGGCGGGTGTTCGTCACTCCGCATCTGGCGGGACTCGTAGTCCCGTCACTGGCTAAGCTGTAGGACCATCGCCTGAGATACGACGAAGTAGAGTCAAGGGAGAAGATGGGAGGTCATTGGTGCCAATGTGGGATTGCCCCACACGAATTCCGGGTTCTGTCAATGGTTCGGGCCCTTGCATCAGTTTCATTGTTAACGGCGAGCTGCGCGGTGAAACATTTCTGTTTAATGTGCGTTATGTATTCGTCCCTTCCGTTTGGACATTAAATTGAGAATGCTGCTTTGTAAAGTAGTTAGTACCACGCGGACTGCCATCACGCACCGCGTAATAAATTGTTGAGTTTAAAAAAAAAAAAAAATGGCGGCTGCGAGTGCTGCGGCAGCGGCATTGGTGGGAGCTCTGGGTGATTCGGTCTCGGTGTTGGGTACGGGTGGTTTCTGGATCGTCCCTTTGAGGTAGCCTCATGCGCTTCGGAGTCTGCATGCCATCAGAATGGTCTCTGACCACTCGAGAAAATTTGTTCCATCAAACTTCTCTGTTTCTGACAGCGCCGGTGGGGAGGAGCTTGCTCCTTTAGTCAACATGTAGGTTGTAATTTGTATGTTGATTGCTGAGCCAGGCAATGTTTGTTTGTGATCGTTCTTTTAAGAGCTTATTTTACGCGGGGCCCATAACCTAAAGTTACGTAGCGCAGTGAGTAACTCAGACGACACAGTATGAGTGTAACGGCTGTTATTATACCTAAAGTTACGTAGCGCAGTGAGTAACTATAGGTACACCTTTAGTAAAGTATAAAGTGAATATTAGATGAATATTACTGACCTCAGACGACACAGTATGAGTGTAACGGCTGAGGTGCAGAATACCATCAATAGGAAAATAACTCGCGCACGGCAAGTGCCGCGCGCGATGGCTCGATAGCGAGCGGGTAAGTAGATATGCGGGCCCGAGAGGAATAGCCGCTTGGGCGGCTACTGCTCTCGGTGTCCCAAAGTAGTAAGAAAGAATAAAATACATGCACCCACTAAGGGCCATGCCTGGTTCCCTCAACAGTCCCTCAGGTACTGTCGTTGACCCAATCGTAGTGGCGGATGCATCCCTGTCAGCAATCGGCGATGTTGTTTGCACTGGCCCACATCCCTCGTTGGAGGGGAGGGGCCCAAAGTGCGGAAAGTGGGGATTGGGTCAAGGGGTGATTGTAGTGGATGGCCGGGGGACGTGATGGGCGATGTGCGGAGTATGGTGCAGCGGCGATGGTTGAGGCAGGAGTTGGATGCACGAAAAGATCAACCAAACGTTGGTTGATCTTTTTATTTAAACTCCGCTTGAAATCACCGCTCATTGTCGACAACAACGTCGACGATGTACGGCCTTTGTATGTTAAGAAATTACTTATATAGATAGTTAGATACTTATATCTTGTCCTGTAATCTAAAATATGTCGATCAGAAAGTAAATTCAAATGATGTTATACGTGATTTAAACGCCGGCATGGTGATCTTCGTCTGCCCGCCAAAAAACAGCCCACAAAGAATAATTTCTGCAGAAGGATTCTACCTAGCTATCTATCTAAAATTTGCTTGAGTAACTAGTTAATAGTATACTTAACAATTCTGCGGCTTAACATTTGCAAAAATTAAATTTATTGAAACGGTGTCTGCATTACAGCAAGGAAGGGTGAGATACGTACTGTAATTTCAAAACTAACATCTGTCCTAAGTAAGTTGGTGTTGTAAAAATGAATTGCAGACCAAAATATGTTGTCCGAACACAAAATAATGTAAGTACACTATCTCTAGATGTTATCTAAATACTTAATTTTCTTATCGACTCCAGATCGCCGTCGATCTCGATGTTGTCAGCGACGAGCTCGAATTTGGCCACATCCACTAGTGCCTGCCACTTATTATCATTTCTTAGCGGCAAATGCCAGCACAACTATTTGATTGGTGCCGTATGAATTTATGAGAGAGAAATCATTATTTGCCGTGTAAAAACTCATTAATTGCCGTGTGCGCACTGTTATTTGTCGCCGTGTATGCACTCATTAAAATATCTGCTCATTAATTGCCGTGTGCGCTCTCATTAAATTTTGTGCGCGGTCTCATTAATGACTGCGTGAACTATCATTAAATGCCATATGTGAGATTTCAATAGGCGCCATGCGCACTATCATTAATTACCGCATGCGCACTCATTAAATGTCATGTGCGCTCTCATTAGGCACCGTGTGCGCTATCATAAAATGTTGTGCATGCTATCATTAAATGTCGTGCACACTCTCATTAATTACTGCGTGTGCTATCATTAAGTGCTGTGCACGCTATCATTACTTACCGTGTGCGCTCTCATTAATTACCGTGTGCGCTCTCATTAAGCGCCGTGTGCGCTCTCATTGAATGTTGTGCGCACTATCATTAAATGTTGTGCGCGCTTTCATTAATTACCGTGCGCGCTCTCATTAAGCGCCGTGTGCGCTCTCATTAAATGTTGTGCGTGCTATCATTAATTACCGTGTGCGCTCTCATTAATTACTGCGCGCGCTGTCATTAAGCGCTGTGTGCACTCTCATAATTTACCGCATGCGCTATCATTAGGCCCTGTCCTGCACAGTGCAAATACCAGAATTCAGTTCAGAAATGCTGTGCTCATAACGTGACTTTGTGTGACTGCCTTGCCAAATCCGGCTCAGCATGTGTCAACGTCATGCTACTCCACCTTGATATCGCTCATTTTTGCATCTTCCCTTTCTATGACTCTCAGGCTCGCGGCGGTGGCAGCAGCGAGGCGGCGACATTGTTTGATGGTTGGAAACATAAAGGGAAATTATTATGTAATGTCACACTGCACAGCATTTCTGAACTGAATTCTGGTATTTGCACCGTGCAGGACAGGGCCTTAATTGCTGCATGTGATTTCATTTCTGTCACAGGTTTATCACATGAGCTTATACCACATGACTAGGGCTGGGAACTGCTAAAAATAGCGAATATCTATTATTGGGATGGTGTGCATATGGGTAGTTGTCCCATATCCTTTGGGGTACTATAGGACTATTATATATCAGCAGAAGCGTATTTGTAAGCAGAATCCGCCAGTAAAGGTCTCGTGATTCTAGCTTGACTGGTTGTGGAGATAATAGCAAAATACTCTGTTCTTTAAATAGAAATAGCGTAAATCTTGAATTTCTGCGCACCCAGGGCATATTTTCCCACGATCTAAAATGAAACCTGTACTTTGAATACATGTCTTTGAGATCAAATTAGAATAATGCTTATTGGAGTAGAATTGCTCATAGAATACTCTTATCAAATTAGAAATTGATTAGGCTTTAGTGCCTGAAATAATTGGAATATTGAAATGGACAAAAAGGGCCCTTTTAAAGCTCATGTTGCCCTTTTAGATCCTGAAGTAACTAATTGAACTCAGATTTTTTACCCTATCTCTCCTATATCATCCTACAAGAATTGTTGCAATATTTACGTTTCTATACCAATTGACCTACTTGATATTTTGGGGTAATCTCAATGTAGGTATCAATAAAAGTTATTCAGAATCCAAATTTTAAGTTTGCAAGATATTACCCACCTCACATCATATCTACACCTCATAATATAGCTAACTCAGAATACGCCTCTAAGCACTTGTTCAAAGTATCTATATGCATACTTACCTACTTACTCTGCTATGTGAGATAGGTGCATGAACAAAATGGTTGGATAGTGAAATATCAATAAAGTAAAGCTCAAATTACTATATCCTCAAGATTTCTAATGTTGGTGCCTTACAGAATTGAGCAAAGTAGGTAAGTATACATATTGGTATATTGAATAGGTGCTCGAGGTAGTAATTCTGAGTTAGCTATATTGGAGGTGTGGTAATATCTTGCAAACTTAAAATTTGGATTCTGAATAACTTTTTATTGATACTACATTGAGATTACCCCAAAATATCAAGTAGGTCAATTGGTATAGAAACGTAAATATTGCACAATTCTTGTAGGATGAGATAGGTAAAATTCTGAGTTCAATTAGTTACTTCAGGATCTAAAAGGGCAACATGAGCTTTAAAAGGGCCTCTTTTTCCATTTCAATATTCCAATTATTTCAGGCACTAAAGCCTAATCAATTTCTAATTTGATAAGAGTATTCTATGAGCAATTCTACTCCAATAAGCATTATTCTAATTTGATCTCAAAGACATGTATTCAAAGTACAGGTTTCATTTTAGAGTGGGAAAATATGCCCTGGGTGCGCAGAAATTCAAGATTTACGCTATTTCTATTAAAGAACAGAGTATTTTGCTATTATCTCCACAACCAGTCAAGCTAGAATCACGAGACCTTTACTGGCGGATTCTGCTTACAAATACGCTTCTGCTGATATATAATAGTCCTATAGTACCAAAGGATATGGGACAACTACCCATGATGCACACCATCCCAATAATAGATATTCGCTATTTTTAGCAGTTCCCAGCCCTAGTCATGTGGTATAAGCTCATGTGATAAACCTGCGACAGAAATGAAATCACATGCAGCAATTAATGATAGCGCGCGCGGTAAATTATGAGAGTGCACACAGCGCTTAATGACAGCGCGCGCAGTAATTAATGAGAGCGCACACGGTAATTAATGATAGCACGCACAACATTTAATGAGAGCGCACACGGCGCTTAATGAGAGCGCGCACGGTAATTAATGAAAGCGCGCATGACATTTAATGATAGTGCGCACAACATTCAATGAGAGCGCACACGGCGCTTAATGAGAGCGCGCACGGTAATTAATGAGAGCATGCACAACATTTAATGAGAGCGCACACAGCGCTTAATGAGAGCACACACGACATTTAATGATAGTGCGCATGACATTTAATGAGAGCGCGCACGGTAATTAATGAGAGCGTGCACAACAATTAATGATAGCACGCACGGCGCTTAATGAGAGCGCGCACAGTAATTAATGAGAGCACACACGACATTTAATGAGAGCGCACACAGCGCTTAATGAGAGCGCGCACGGTAATTAATGAATGCGCGCACGACATTTAATGATAGTGCGCACAACATTTTATGATAGCACACACGGCGCTTAATGAGAGCGCATAAGACATTTAATGAGTGCGCATGCGGTAATTAATGATAGTGCGCACGGCGCCTATTGAAATCTCACATACGGCATTTAATGATAGTTCACGCAGTCATTAATGAGACCGCGCACAAAATTTAATGAGAGCGCACACGGCAATTAATGAGCAGATATTTTAATGAGTGTGTACACGGCGACAAATAACAGTGCGCACATGGCAATTAATGAGTTTTACACGGCAAATAATGATTTTGCTCTCATAAATTCATACGGCACCAATCAAATAGTTGTGCTGGCATTTGCCGCTAGGAAATGATAAAAATGGCAGGTACCACTCCCACATCCGGGCCGCAGGTCCCAGCCAATCAGACGCATCGCGGAAATGGCCGAGACACGAGATCAACCGTGTTCAACATGGTTGATCTTGCTCTCAACCACCACCGCGCCACCTCTCTGCACCCCGTTCCCCGCCGCGTGCTCCTTCCCTTGCCTGAGGGATGCAGCCAGCCTCCTGACGACACCCCGCTGCTCGCCCCTCCCCGGAGGGATGTGGGCCCTCTTTCTGACAACACCTGGCTCTGGCAACCACCCGCCTCATCTTGTTCGCTCGCTCACTGTGCCTCTCCCATCCAACGAGGGATGTAGGCACGAGTTCTTATGACTGGACCCGCCACCGCTCTGCGCCACTCTCTCTGCTTCTGTGACAGCTGCTGCCATCCAATGAGGGATGGGGGCAGCCACCTCTCGATGACGAACAGAGCCCCGCAGACGAGGAGCTGAAAGAAGATTGGTTAAAGAAGTGACGAGGCGATGAGACCAAGAAATGGCGAGGAAGTGGGAATACGACAAGATGAGGAGAGCAGATGCGGTGATGGCGAGCGACGAGACAAGGTTGACACGGCGACGGCGAGTGACGAGATGAGGGGAGCAGACGCGGTGATGGCGAATGGCGAGGAAACAGAGTCAGCGATGAGACGGTGAGGTGAACAGACTGGGAGATGGTCAAACGAGCAGACGGCAGACGGGGAAATGAGCAGACGGGGAGGCGAGCAGATGGGGAGGCAAGGCAAGGAGGAGACGGCGAGAGAGTGAGGCACCCGGGAGGCAGATGTGGCGGAGAGGTGTCGACAATGTGATGGGAAACAGGGAGACTGCGAGGAGGAGAGGAGATGACAAGGAGGCAAGACGGCAAGGAAGAGTTAAGAGGAGGTGACAAAGAGAAGAGGAGACGGCGAGGAGGAGAGGAGGAGAGATGGCGAGGAGGTGAAGTGAGGCAGTAAGGAGGTGAGACGGCGAGGCGAGGAGGCGGCAATGGGTGAGACAACAAGGAGACGATGGGCCAAGGAGGTGAGGGGGCAGGGAAGCTAGGGCGGGCAGTGGCTGCTGCTGACGGCGAGGGTGGGCAGAAGGATGCCATCGTCCTCTCCTCTGTCCCTTCCTCTATTCATAAAACATTATAATGTATAAATTAAGTAGTACTTCTGCCATAAATTATCCATTTGACCATCATCCCTCCCACACGGTTGTTAGTAGAGTACAAAATGCGACCAAAACCAGTAAGTATTTCCAAAAGTGGTAATATGCCCGAGCGTCATCCGAACACGCACTCGCGCATCCACCCATTCTCTTTTGTTTTCCTCCATTTCTCTTAGTGTAGTGCATAGAAGCAGATAGATAGAATATATATATGCATTAAGAATAAGGAAAAACAAGGCAAAAAGAACAAAATTCGGCAATTCTATAAAAACATCATCCAAGGCAGCCCCGCTGCATCCATCCCACCGCCCCCATCCCGCACTGCGAAAACGGTACCAATAAATCATAAAATAATCCCCCGATGCATCCCCGCTTTTTTTGTGTTGAGAACGGTGCCCGATGCCGCGCTACAGCGAGCGCGAGCCCCCGAGCGCCATTTCCTGCATTGTTTGTGTATGTTAGGCTGCATCCTCGACCCCCGCCCCCCGCCCGCTGCCATCCACAGTGCACTACACCACCCACCCCACCTCCCGGCACCCCCGGCAGAGTGCACCATCATCCCACCCACCCGCCTATAATTTTTTCTCCCCCCGCCGCCCCGGCATTAACTGTAGAAATAGTACTAAAGCAACAGTTGGGTAACTCCCAGTGAGGATGTATGATGTTAGTTGGGTAACTACCCATAGGTCATGTATGAATATAGCACTCACAGGTGATGGCTGGAAGGGCAGCAACAGGCACCAGTAACCAATGGCGGCGCCAGCAAGGGCGGTGGGAGAGACAAGGACGAGGGTCAAGCAGCAGGGCAAGGAGCAGCGAGCAGCAGACAGGAATGGCACAAACAACGTGGGGCGCGTGGACTGGCAGCGAGGTAAGCGCGAGGTAAGCGCGTGGACAACGACGACAATGACGAGCGATGGATCAAGGCAAATGAGCACCAAGGACCAAATGGCGCGACGAGCAATGGGCCGCAGCGGACGACGAGGGATGACTGGCGCGACGAGCAATGGGCCGCAGCGGACAACGAGGGACAACCAGCTGGGAGCGATGGACAGGCAGCCAGGCATGAGCACCGACGATGACGACGACCGTGGGATGGACGGGGCGCATCGAGGGACGTGGAGGCGTCCAGCCTGCCAGGTGCAGCTGGTAGGTAGATTGATTAGATTAAAATTAGCTACGTAGATTAGATTTCTGTTAAATTAGATAGTAGATTAGATTTTGTGTAGATTAGATAGCAATGTAGATTATTAGTAATAAATTTATTTTGAATATTACTTAAGCCAGAAAGGCATGGGAACAATCAGAGGTCCTAAAATGAGGTCATGCATGTGCACGCCGCCAATTTTTAAAGTTTGGGCGGACTTTCCTTTTTTGGATAACCCTGAAAACAGTGACGAAGGCTCTTGATCGCTGTGGAGCACAGTGTCGAGCACCAGCCAGCAATGAGCAGCTGCTCAGCAGGCCAAAAAATTTGAACTCAGCTAAGGGAGGTGGCTGTGCTAGCTGAGTTACCCAGCTGGATGCATACATTTTTGCAGACAACTAGCAGGATTTCATATAGAATATTAGCGGACAAGGCTGGCTGTTGACGCTTCAGTCCCAGAGCAGAAATGTTACCAGGCTACCTCGGTGGCCATGGTATATCGCGAAGGTGCCTTGGTCTATCAGACCAGGCACGCCACTGGCAGAGTCACCACGCCCGATGCGGAACTCTATGCCATTCGTGTCGCAGTCCAGGCTGCCCTTAGACAACCTGATTGTGAATGCATTGTCATTTTCACTGACCACTTCCCGTCTGTGAAGCTGTCAGTGAACCCATCTGTGCACTCTGGGCAAGGTCATTCCTTGGCAGTATGCCGTGCTCTCAAAGAATGGTTTGGCAAGTCTGCCACCCATTCTCTTGAATTCATTCGTGTTTTATCCCGCCTCAAGTGGGGTATCCACCAATCTGCTCACGAGTTTGTTCGTGATCTACCCCCAATCCCTGGGCAATCCCCAGCGACATCTCTGGATAGCTGCTGCAAGGCAGCAACTGACTCTGCTCGGGATGCTTGGGTTGTAAAATTCCAAGATCCCAACTATCGCGGCCACAATTTCTTTATGCTGCAGGAGCTCGACAGTGCTCCACTCGAACCGAGTTATGCCAATGGTGGCACTTGGCTCCCACGTGCAAAGCAATCAACTACATTGACTGCTAGGATGGTTAGGCTAATCACCAACCACGCACCAATTGGCGAGTACTTTCGTCGATTCAATATCAATGAACCTCATACGTGCCGGCACTGCGGCTCCCTCAATGGGACTCGTGATCATCTTATGGAGTGGTGTCCACACAGGGAGCACCATCCACCACACTTCATTCGCTTCACGGCGCATTTGATGAGTTTCCTGAAGGAGAACCCACTGTTCTTCACTCAGGCCACCCCCATTGTTCGGGAAGGGGTTGGATAATCGCATGGGGGTGACCTCACCGCGGCATCGTAAATCCGTAGACCAAGGGACTTCGGTTCCATGATCAGACGGGGTTGCAGTAGAAACTGTGTCTCCGGGACGGCGCGAGCTGTTCTGGGTGGGTGCTCGTCACTCCGCATCTGGCGGGACTCTCGTAGTCCCGTCACTAGCTAAGCTGTAGGACCATTGCCTGAGATACAATGACGTAGAGTCAAGGGAGAAGATGGGAGGTCATTGGTGCCAACGTGGGGTTGCCCCACATGCATTCCGGGTTCTGTCATTACTTTGGGCCCTTGTATCAGTTTCATCGTTAACGGCGAGCTGCGCGGTGGAATGTTTCTGTTTAATGCACATTATGTATTCGTCCCTTCCATTTGGACGTTAAATTGAGAAGGCTGCTTTGTAGTAGTTAGTACCATGCGGACTGCCACCACGCACCGCGGAATAAATTGTTGAGTTTAAAAAAAAAAAAAAAAAAAAAAAAAAGCACTCCAACACGCTGCCCATCGCCTCTCCGGCCCCAAGCGCCTTAGCACAATGGAATAGGGGATGGAGACAGACAAGGGAAGACCCAAGGAAATGGGAGATCTGCCAGGTGCGCCCTCACACCACCCCAGCACATGCCCACTCAGCCCGCTCTCTTCCCTCCACAGCCTGCTGGCATTCTTGCTGCCTCGCGCGTCCTATGCACCTTCACGCACCCATACGCACTCCCCACGACCTGCAAACACCCCCGCATCTCACTGCCCTTGGCCATCTCTGCGCTAGCACTGCCTTCACCATGCTGTCGCCACCTAGTTCACCCACCCCTCCTCCACAGAAAATGTGTGCCCAATGTGCACATCGCGGCCCTCCAGCTGCGCCAACAATGATTTAAACAATGCCAACAATGCTGATGCCAATGCATCGGGCCAGCTGCATCAGGACAAGGGGATGACTGACACATCATCCCCTTAAAAGGTACATTCTCCCCCTCACATTTGTGTATACTCCCATCTCACTGCTCTTTGTAGTTCATCCACCTCCCTTACGCCTGCCGTGCCCTGCTCCATACGTGCCTGCTGCCACCTGCACTCTCTGGTACTCACCTCCGCGGGTTCTCAGAGGCCGGATGGCAGCAGGCATTTGCATGGAGAGTGCGCATACCAAACACGGCGGTGGACTGACAACAGGCGCAAGTGCCGTGCACCAGCACACAACCCAGTGCCAAGACGATGGGATGGGGCCAGAATAGTGGCATATGCACACAAGTGCGGCACTACAACCACCACCCCGTGTATGCCAAATGCACAAGCAAAGCACGGCCAACCAACAACAGCAGCGCATCTCGGGATTGCCGCACGCGACTAGCACTTTGAGTATCTGTAAAAAATTAAAATTTTAGAAATAAAATATAGCAATCAACCATTCTTTTCTAGAGATGTAGGAATATACTTTACGTCTGAATAACTTCCTGCGGACTGTGATACATGACAAAATGTTCACCTTCTTAATGCTTGCATTTGGGTCACTAACTGTATGAAATATACTGGACAAGAAATACTACCTACTAGCTATCAACCTATACTTATCAGTAGACAATCTAGTACTCTACTGGTAAGGAGATAGCTCTCAGAAGAGCCTCAAAGGCGTGTCGAGTTCCACTGCAGATTCTGCCCCCTCGAGGGCATTAAACACATCCCGGCCGTGAAATACAACACGTGCCAATTATGTAATATTCTGCTTGGTGGTAAAAGACCTCCCCACTGCCTGGTGAGTCTCTTTACAGATGAAATGTTGGTCTACATCGCGGCCGCACATCATCCCTAGTACCTACCCCTCACTCGTCAGCTCGGAGCTTTGCTCCTCGCTTCCTCGCTTGTCTGTCACCCTTAGTTTGCTCTGAAACTCGCTTTCACCCATCTTTTGCCTAAACCCTCAACTTGCACTCGCTGCGACTATGCCAACCTCCTCGACCTCAAGATCTCCCCTCTTGTGAACCCACCTAAGCCAAAACTGTGCTATAACCTTGTACAACATCTCTGGGCCATACTCTCTGTCTTTGCCGCCGGATCGCCCGCAACCTGAGCTCTCTGTGCACTGTCAACGACCTTGAACCTAAACCCTAAACCCTGCCAACACGCACCACTCGCACCTCAAAATGTTGACGGTACCGTCTGAACAGACTGGAATGAAGCGCAAGTGCATGGATACAGCTGGAACATCAGTGGTGAGTACTTCCTCATACTCTGCATCCCAATCTGTACCGGGTTCCAGCAGGAGTTGGTTGCCCGGAAGGGACCAAAAGGATAGGGCACGGTAAGACTGGGAATTGGGCTGATAACACCCCGACCTGGGTAGGCGCTTGGTTAAGGTTCGTCCACCGTGTGCCGCATACCCACCCTTGATTAAGGTTCGTCCACCGTGGGCTAGGACAGGGCACCCAGTCACCAGGCTCTGCTTGGTCGTTAGTCATCTTGGGTACTCCCGGAACCCCTAATAGGGTGCACATCCGTGGACTGGTCTTAGGACCAAGGTGGCAAGGCAGTGACTCTGAACAGCATTGGGGATCCGTGGGGCCAAATATGGTACCAGCAAACCAGCTGCCGGGGGATGGGAAGGTACGGCGGGGTTGCACCCCGTGTCGGCTGAGCCGTGGCAGGTTGAGGTAGTCCCTCTATCCTGGCCCGAGAGATCTATATCCACTGTCAGTTTCGTGGCACCTAATAAGTGCTTTCGGAGCTTAAGTTGAAGCCGGAGTGTTGGGACATTTGGGTTGAACCTGAGTTGTGAGTGGGTAAAAATGCCAACCTAATAGGTAGGCGGTAGTAAATCAACCCTGGCCGAGTCCGGCACCCCTAGGGGTTTAAGCTGGCAGTGCAAAGCCGTAGTTGCCGAGTAAGATGACCCTGCTGGACCTTGGTTAATTTGAATCTGGCCGCGGTGGGTTGGACCACTGTCCGCCAGTAGTAGAGACCGTGGAATGGAAAGCCGCAACACCTAATAGGGAGGTTGCAGAAGCGGCCGCCCGGCACCTTGAGCACATAGGGGTTAGTAGGCGGGGTATAAGACTCCCTGCTGAAGTCCTCCGAAGATCCCAATAGGGCTCACCGCAAGGTGGGCCCTAAACTTTGCTCCTTCCTCCATTCCCAAGATTGTGGGTGTCAATTTTTGATGCTCAAAGGCCTTGGCAAGGGCCAAATACTTCCATCTACTGTCTTAGGCGGCAAATGGCTTTCGTCTGCGAGCGAGTCTCTTAGTCTCACCGCACGCTTGACTCGGTGCATACTGGGCCACGCCCTATTGGGTCGTACTTCGAATGGTTTAGGCCAAATGACGGCGATGGTAACCCCATTGCCTATCCATGTTCCTGCAGCGGCGGACGTTAAACTCGCGAGCACATCTTTGCTTGGTGTCCCAAGTACAAGCGTACCCTGCCCCAGGGCAAGCAACCAACTCTGTTGGTGCATGTCCTTGATTTCCTGCGCAAAAACCTTTGGCTTTTGCCTCGCCAGCTACTCCTCTGGGAGGGGCTGGATAAACAGTAATGGACGGCCATAACCTGATGGCTGGTCCTTCGTGGCATCGTAAATCTGTAGACCAAGGAACTTCGGTTCCGTGATCGGACGGGGTTGCAGTGGAAATTGGGTCTCCGGGCTCCGCGAGGGGCTAGATGGGAATCGTAGGCGGTGCTCGTCACACCGCATCTGGTGGGACTCTTGTAGTCCTGTCACTGACCCAACTGTAGGACCATCACCTTAAACACGACGACGTAGAGTTACGGGAGAAGATGGGAGGTCATCGGTGCCACGTAGGGTCAGACGTTGGGGGGCCCAAATTCTTTTGACAGCCACTTTCGACATTTCGTCGCTGGTGCCGCTCTTTTCTGTTGATGTCTCCACCGCTTGCGGCTGCCATCGACGTATTTGCTAGGCAAGGGTTTCCCTTTCCGAGGCACCTTCTTTTGGTTTGCTTGTCTCGTTAAACTCGTTAGGTTATTCTTTGTAGTAGCTTAGCCGCGGACTGCGATCGCGCACTGCGTAATAAATGGCGACGCCCTTCGGGACGCCGCAGGATTCAAAAAAAAAAAAAAAAAAATCTGTACCGGGTCCCTCCAAAGGACTAGCACTGGTGAACTCGAACTCTTTTGAGGTACCGGTGGCCTGGATACCCTTTCTGCAGGATATCCCAGCTGCGAACACTCCCCCGCGCAGCGTCCTTGTGGAGTTCACCAGACTCTACCAAAGTGCCATCACTGGGTACCATTCTGCGAGTGGTACTGACTACTCATTATTATAAAACGCGGACCTATCCGCAGACCCGTTATGTTAAAATCCATGGTAATATGAGACACCTATTTCATAAGTCCTGGATAGCAATTCAGTGGTATCATTACTCCACCTATTTTATTTTTGTGTGGATTTCATTTATTCAGACAATTTTCATTACCTAGGGCTATTGGTATGCCTATGGATTTCATTACATGTGGATCTTATTTAACTATGAATCTCATTACTATTCAGAATAGTAATGAGATATGGATTTCATTACACATGAATAATAATGAGATATGGATTTCATTACTTATGGATCTTATTGAGATACAGATCTCATTACACATGGATAGTAATGAGATATGAATCTCATTACACATAAATAGTAATGAAATATGGATCTCATTACACATGAATAGTATTGAAATAGAGATTTTATTACTTATGGATCTTATTGAGATATGGATCTCGTTACACATGAATAGTATTGAAATAGGGATTTCATTACCTATGGATCTTATTGAGATACAAATCTCATTACATATGGATTTCATTACTTACGAATATTATCGAGATATAGATCTCATTATCTACGGATTTCAAAATTACTTGAATTTTCATTACTTGTGGATTTTCATATTCTACCTATTGATGCTAGATAATGGTTATCAGCTATCACATGACCTTATAGATAATCTAAATATATCCAAAGTACTAAAAATAGCTAATATCTATTTTAAGTAGAGAATGTTCTGGGGTGGTTTTCCTCCTTGTCCTTGGGTAATATAGAGCTATCTTATATCAGCAGAAGTGTATTAGTCAGCAGAATTCAATGGTAAAGGTTATATGTCTCTAGCTGCACTGCTTTAGGAGATATCAGCAAAATACTCCCTTTTTAAATAGAAATTAGATCAATTACAGAATTTCTCCCCAGCGAGGGTGTAAATTCCCACGATATAAAATGAAACCTGTAAATAAAAAGTGCTTCTAAATGTTCCAATTTAAATTAGTATTATCTGACTATTATTCCTTGTGTAGTTATCTTATCTGTATTTATATTGATTAGCCTCTAGCATCTGCTATTTTTAGAATATTTATGCGTTTAAAATTGAATATTATAGTACACATAGGTTGCTTTTATGTAGCCCAGTATCAAAAGACTGGCACTATCCTTGCACCTACTACATTAGAATCAATTTTCCAGCTATTACATTGATGATGGATATCCAAATATGGGAATATTGGTATGATCAAAGTTGAATAAAATTCTTCCAATTTTTTTGATTCTAATGGTACCAAGATCATTTTTATCGGACCAGTGGAAGGTTGTTTGCTATTCACATTGATAGCCTGATTTAATCTTATCAGTGGCATTGATCCAATTTACCCCCTCAAATGTCTGCACTTATTTCTCTACCAAATCTGGATAGAATATTACAATCTTTTAAACTATTTATATCTATCTAGTTAGGACATAATGTTCATACTGCTAGTTTGTAAATATATAGTAAATTGCATTAGCTATTCAGTTATTGACATATACTGACCAGGAGCACTATATCTATCTATAGATCTAAGATGTATTTGACTGTCCAAGTACTTAGGCCATCAAGTATTGATGAATTAGAGTCCAGAACAAAAGATTCCGGAGTATTCTAATATTTGTATCATGCAGAGTAAAGAAAGTGGTCAAGTATGCATATAGCAACTATAAACAAGTGCTCAAATAGGTCAAGTCAAGTTAGCTATATTGGAGATATGGTAAAATTCTAAAATCTTATGTCCCAGATTTCAAATAACTTGTAATGTATGCCTACATTGAAAGCACAGCAAAATACCAAGTAGATCACTAGATCCAACTAGCCAATATGGCAAAAAATGCAAAATTTGTATATACCAGAGAGAGCATTTAGTAGAATAATGAAAGGCTCATACAGGAAGTGTCTCTTATATTAGTAGATATTGTTTACAAAAAGAATTGTGTCCATTCATAAAGAATTGGCTGAGATATTAATGCCAAGATTTGGAGGGGTAGGAGGAGCAACAGCCACTGATAAGATTAAATCAGGCTATCAATGTGAATAGCAAACAACCTTCCACTGGTCCGATAAAAATGATCTTGGTACCATTAGAATCAAAAAAATTGGAAGAATTTTATTCAACTTTGATCATACCAATATTCCCATATTTGGATATCCATCATCAATGTAATAGCTGGAAAATTGATTCTAATGTAGTAGGTGCAAGGATAGTGCCAGTCTTTTGATACTGGGCTACATAAAAGCAACCTATGTGTACTATAATATTCAATTTTAAACGCATAAATATTCTAAAAATAGCAGATGCTAGAGGCTAATCAATATAAATACAGATAAGATAACTACACAAGGAATAATGGTCAGATAATACTAATTTAAATTGGAACATTTAGAAGCACCTCTTATCTACAGGTTTCATTTTAGATCATGGGAATTTATGCCCTGGCTGTGGAGAAATTCTGTAATTGATCTAATTTCTATTTAAAAAGGGGGAGTATTTTGCTTATATCTTCTAAACCAGTGTAGCTAGAGACATATAACCTTTACCATTGAATTCTGCTGACTAATACGCTTCTGCTGATATAAGATAGTTCTATATTACCCAAGAACAAGGGGGACAACCACCCTAGAACATTCACTACTTAAAATAGATATTAGCTATTTTTAGTACTGTGGATATATTTAGATTATCTATAAGGTCATGTGATAGCTGATAACCATTATCTAGCATCAATAGGTAGAATATGAAAATCCACAAGTAATGAAAATTCAAGTAATTTTGAAATCCATAGATAATGAGATCCATATCTCGATAATATTCATAAGTAATGAAATCCATATGTAATGAGATTCATATCTCAATAAGATCCATAGGTAATGAAATCCCTATTTCAATACTATCATGTGTAATGAGATCATATCTCAATAAGATCCATAGTAATAAAATCTCTATTTCAATACTATCCATAGTAATGAGATCCATATTCAATACTATATGTGTAATGAATCATATCTCAATACTTCCATGTGTAATGAGATCTGTATCTCAATAAGATCCATAAGTAATGAAATCCATATCTCATTATTATTCATGTGTAATGAAATCCATATCTCATTACTATTCAAAGTAATGAGATTCATAGTAAATAATAATGTAATGAAATCCATAGCTAAATAAGATCCACATGTAATGAAATCCATAGGCATACCAATAGCCCAGGTAATGAAAATTGTCTGAATAAATGAAATCCACAAAAAATGAAATAGGTGGAGTAATGATACCACTGAATTGCTATCCAGGACTTATGAAATAGGTGTCTCATATTACCATGGATTTTAACATAACGGGTCTGCGGATAGGTCTGCATTTTATGATAATGAGTAGTCAGTACTTGTGCAGTGTGCTAGTGGTGGCAGGTCCACAGCGAGGTGTGTAGCGGAAGGAGGGCATAGAGATCCACAGAGTTCATGGTGGCAAAGCAAAGAGCGCACCAGCTGGTCATGTGCATGTGCTAGTGGAGGACAGACACATTAGAATTATGCTTGGGGAGACAAAATAATGATGTACCTGGAGGGGAAAACCAATGACACATCATTCCCTCGCCCCCATCTCCACCTGCCCATATTTTGTCCAAGGTCGCTCTTGCTGACTGTTCGTGACATGGCATATTGAAGGCAATGGGCAGCAAAATTTGCATCAGCTTCACATGCGCTGGCAGCGGGGCCTCCCACAGCATCGTTGCATCGTGATGTGGCAATGACACAATGTGCGGCAAGTGGCGAGTTCACTGCAGGGGCATGTAGGGCAGGGACGGGGCACAGACAGAGAGCGGAGTAAATGAGGGGGAGCTTAGAAGGCAGCAGTCGGGCAGATAGATGCTGTGGGGAGAGGTCACAGTTAGCAGGGGACTTTGGGTGGTGCAGATGATGCACTTCTTAGCTCTCCCACTTCCTGGGTCTGCCCTTGGTGTCCTCCTCCCCTGTCTCCATCGTAGCGCATGAGCGAAGCCGCATCCTGATGTAAAGGAGGGCTGAGGCGGGCATGGTGGCAGTTGTGGTAGTGGTAAGAAGACAAGCAATCAACCATGGCAAACACAGTTGATGGCCAATTTGGCAAATGCCGAGCAGCTGCCAAGGCTGCTGCACACCCGGCAAACCGGCTGGGTGAGGAAAGTCAAACCCCCACCCTCACCGCCAAACCCCTGGGCCAAACTGCACGGGTTTGAAAACCCTGCAGATCACTACTTAGGGGCCCCAGGACCAAAAGTGTTTTTCCTGATGAGGCACAGAAGAAGGCTGCAGAGGCTGCAGAAAAGGCACAAAAAGCACTTCAAAAGATAGCTGACATCTGCAAACATGTTTTTGTTTAGAAGGACGTCAATCACTCCAGAGGTGCTGGGAGTGCCAAGGCATGCTAGAGTCACATGGAGTGACACATTTCCTCCAGATTTCCTGAGAGCACACTGTCATGGTCTAGGAGGATGACAGCTCTCCTCTGGCCATCTCCCAGTGCTATTTCTTCTCGTGCACCTTTAGCACTGTTGTCTCCTCCAGCACACTCCCAGTGTAAACACCATCCTCCACCCCTCTGCCTTCTAATTTTGCCTATGTTCTGCCAGCGACCTTAACTTTGTAAGTCTCTACTAGACTGTCTTACAATTTCATTCCTCTACTTACAATGCCTTTTGCAACCAGCTGACTGTTGCATTCAATGCAGATGTCTCAATCTGCTCAGCCCTTGTCACTTACACCAACACTTCAATAGTCCAAGTAACAGTCTGGAACTCCGTCCACACTTTATTGATGAGTGTGTACCTAGGGCCTCAAAGCCAGAAGAGGTCGAAATACATATAAGTTTTATTCTCACATTTAGTTCATCTGCTTGACTAATTATATATAAAGTGGCAATTTCAATCTCACAGAATGTGCTCCAACCTACTCCCAACCTGCTGCAACACTCTCAAGTCTTTGCAAGTGGCTGAGATAGAGAATGAAGATGTGGTAGGTGAGTTGGAGGCAGGGAGTCAATGAAGCTGGATGTGTTGTCCTTCTGATTTCATCCAATTCCAACTTTCTAATATTCTCTACAACAGATATCTGAGTCTGCAATTTTTGCTGAAGTAGACAATTAGATGGCTGACTTATAAAGATGATTTCCCAACTTTGCAGCTTGGAAGGATAGGTTCAAGCATAACAGAATGCCAGTGGCCCCTATCATGAGGTGTACATCAAACATTTGGAAGAACTTCAAGACTGGAAAACTTTTACTGCAGATGAACCACACAATCTCGCCACTGAACTTCAAGTCTCGCTATTAGAGACTGCCCAGTAAGGAATCTCTTTTAATTATTGTTTTGAGACTAAAAGCAATGTTTTTTATACCAGCCTTGCTAGTTGCACCAAGGGGCTCAGCTGTTCAACAGAGCTTAGAAGCTGATAAGAGGGAGAAAAAATGGGCAAGGCTTGCAAAGTTTGCTGCAAATTAGGGATCTACTTAGTCCTATTAGTATTAGCCAAAGTGGTCAATCCTAATAATATTACTCTTTTTCTATGAAAGGATGAGCATTGTCATCATTGTTGTCATTGAACAAATGTCATTTTTTATGACACATTGACTGTGACTAAGTATGTCTAAATTTGGCTACCTGATCCTCCAGCTCCTCCATGCCTCTGAGCTCCTCTCCACCTCTGTGACTCCTGCACTCCAGGAGGATCTCTATGTGCTCTAGCACTCTTTCAGAGAGGAGACTGACTCTTCCACTCCTGGCCTCGGAGGCCTCTGGATAACTTTGGAGGGAAGTCTTATTTTGCAGAGAAGAGGAAAGCCAAAGCCACTGAAAAAGTAGCAGCAAAGGCGCAGGCTGATACCAAGAAGCTTTACACTTGTGAGGAAAAGGATGCAGCAATGGCAGTTGTGGGGCAGGTTGGGGTGGCAAAAAGGTGCGAGGTGGCACCGAGCCGGGGAAAAGAGGTGGACATACTGCAAAAAAATTGAACGTGCAAAGCATTATTGGAGGCAATGATTTAGACTTGACCCTAAATTTCCACCTACCCTTTCCTCCCTTGCCACCTATTGACTCCCAAATAATCCAGATATCACTGACTCCGAGGATCTATCAAGAATCTATCTGAAGGAGATCAGATGACAATCCAGCTCCTTTAAGGAGCAAGAGGATGCACCAGTTGAGAGCAACCAAGTCCTGCACTCTCCCCTTGCCCTTGTCCTTGTGCACAGCTGATTCAGCCCAGGCAAATTGCTGCAGTTATCAAAAGTGTGGTTGACATGGACACAGTTGAATCTGTCGCAAACAACCTCAGAAATCTATGCAAGAGAGCCTGTCGAGCAGTCAGAATCTAGTACAGAAGAGCTGGAGGCCTTACCTGTGGATGCTGCACCTCCAAGATGCAGCCTCCATCATGTGGCAGGATGTGAATAATGGAGGAAAGATTGAAGAGTAGATAATCAGTGCAGCATTGTCACAGTATATGGGAATTGCCCCAATTTGGCTTGATGCTGCTGTGATGGCCGAGTGATGGCTTTTGACAGTGTGGCAAACTATCTGGTTTAAATGAAATATGAACCTTCCATGGGAAATATTTGTACATAATTGTCCTGATTCAAAAAAAAAAATAGATCTAGTCCTGAAAGATAGTGTATAGCATGTATATAAACTCATGTTTTTTTTATAGTGATCAGATGGCATGTAAACATTGTAATTTAATGAATAAGTTGACTTGGCCAACTACGTGACTAGTGACAGTAAACCAATCAGAGGCATGGAAAACCATCAGTGATGGGGAATGAAAACATTACATTTCCTGATTTTTGGCTGGTTTACAACGGATAAAGGAACTCAGTTTTACTGCATAAAAGCCTCGTAATATAGAAAGGAAGGAAAGGGAAGGGAAATGAATGTGGTGAGTTGCAGCTGCTGAGCTGGCACAATAACAATGATGAGAGTGGTTGTTTCACAAGGCTTTTTTTTTTTTTTTTTGAATCCTGCAGCATCCGAAGGGCGTCACAATTTATTACGTGGTGCCGATCACAGTCCGCAGCTAACTACAACACATACATGAAGTAACTAACAATTTTAACAAGACAAGCAACCCAAAAAGAAGGTGCCTTGGGAAGGGAAACCCTTGCCTAGCAAAAATGTCGATGGCAGCCACAAGCAGTGGAGACATCAACAGAACAGACCGGTACCAATGACAAAATGTTGAAGGCCACCGTTGAAAGAATTTCAGGCCCTCGGAGGACCCAGACTGCGCCCGCCACAACTCCAACCCAAATTGAAGCCATGGTTGCTCACCATACACCATACACCGTAGCCAAGGAATAAATCCACCCGAAGGCAGATCCAGAGCCTGACTGCTTTGCCGTCTAACCCTCTAGGGGGCTGGCCCATTAGCACCAATGTTTCCAACCCCGGCACCATTAAAGGATGGGAGAAACTACTGCTAGGGTGTACGCCATTAATGCCTAAGCTGGCAACCAACCCTATGGGTCGTGTCACTGCTGCAGAAAATACAGTCTGAATCAACCAAGATTGGCCATCCACTACTGTTATCCAGCCCCTTCAGGAGGAGTGGCTGGCGAGGCAAAAGCCAAAGGGTTCTTGCGCAGGAAATCAAGGGTTTTACAAGGCTACTGACTGTGGGAAACAGGTGATTTGAGGGCGAACAGACAGTGATAGTAAAGCAGGGAGTATATAGGCAGTGGTCCACAATGGCAGCAAGTATAGTCTAGAGGTAGAGAGCAAGGCCCATAACCTATTGAATAACAAGGGTGATGGTCTGAATAAAAGAGCAACTAAATTATCGTATGCTATCTACACAGTAATCTATGGAGTGGGTATAGCTACATAATAGAACTGGACTGCATGTGTATGGTACTTACATAATACCAAATACTTACAACATTTTGTGGGTGCCTACATCAGCTTATCCATTCTTGCTGGGCAGATAACTTTTGAGTGTATGTCAAGTATTATGCGCCCATATTGAACTCTAAAAATTTGAAACTTTGTATATAGACTAAAATACATAAACTTTAAAACTCTGTCTGCTCAGAATTATTTTGACATTGACAAAAGTGGTGGAAACAGGCTCATGGCAGATAACATGGGCTGAAAGTTATCTGCCACGCATGTGACCCACTGCGCTCTCCTCATTGCTGCACATCATATTTGCTTTTTCTGCAGCTTCTACATCACTACCCTTTGGGCTGAAAAAAATATTATTGAAAAGCCATAAGTACATAGAAAGTAGTTCCAAAAAATTAAGCTCTAAAGTGATGTTCTTATGCTACAAAGCAGGTTTGACTATATAAGCATCAGCATCCATCTCAAATATGTCCCTGTCCCAATGGCATTAAAAGAGCACATCACGCAAAGAAAAAATTATATATTTTGGGCTCTCATAGATGAGGTTTAACACTGTTTCAATCAGTATCAACCTTCTCCCCTACAACTTTCTTAAATTCTTTCTTTCTTTCCTTTTTTGAATTTCTTTTTCTGCTTAATTCTTTTCTGACAAATCTACCCAGCCTTCCTATCTGGGAAAAACCCCTACATCTACCTTAGCTATTGGTGGTGCATATAAGCTTTATTGGTATTTTCCAATAAGAGATACATTAAGTTTTTCAAAGGCTGTATACAGATTAATAATATCTATTACATATTCTGTAATTTATATGCATCTAAGTGGGGATTATGAGAAAACTCTTCATATATAAGGTCATTACCAATTGGCTCTTGAATTTTGTGATATTTAGATTTTTTTTGTTGATGCTTTTTATACATAATTCTATTATATTATTAGAAAGAACAAGTAAAAATAGTATAATTGGAGCGCTTACAAGCCAATTGATAAAAGTGCAATCAAAGCCACAAGTCCAATCAATCCTCCAATGAACTTGAATTTGTTGTTACTGAATAGCAATTCTATTTTGTCAAGACCCTGTGGATCTGGATCTACAAATGTCAGTTTTCGATTTAGCAATATTGCTTTGCTTGGTGGATTGGCGGAATCAAAGCAATATTGCTTGAAGCATTGGGAGCAAAGGGGAGAGCGTTGGATAGCTGGAGAAATCTTGAATCTTGCCCGATCAAATGCTGCACATTGTAAGCATTTTCCCCAAATAGGATCAGGATTATTTGAATTTGGAGTGAATCCCGAGACAATGTTGGTAAAGACTTGGTCGAAGAATAGACGTGTGTGTAGTAAAGTATATGATAGTTGAAATGTTGCAGTGCTATGTAGCATGAGTAAACATGTTCAGCTGAAAACGTCGACACTTACTTTGTGACTGGATCACTTCCTGATATTGGTGGGGCATTGGGCAAGTAGATGACGAGAGGGAAATCATCAGTCGCTCCGGGATCACAGCCAAAAAAGGTTGGGCGAGCATTCACTCCAGTGGCTATGAAGTCCTGCGGTGTCGTCGGAATTGGGGGAAATGTCTTATGCGTTGATTGTAGAAATTGGGATTGTCGTAGAGCGGTGAATATTAGACCTGTCCCACTAATGGAATGGTGTCAAAAGTTTCAACGACAGGAGCAGACAGGATATGATACATACTTTGGCCAATTATTTATCGGATCATCCGCGCTCCCTTCAATGGTCACGATGACGTCCAGGTTCCTCGCTTTTACGAGAAGTGGACCATATGGAATGTTTTCTTGATTAGATGAGCCGTCGATGAGCTCCAGCCATGTAGCATTCGTGTCCTGAAAGACGTCGGTTCGCTGGCCTTGAAAGGGATTCGGCCAGTTGGCAACATCGTCCGCTCTGGTACGGACATCGGTCAGTTGTCGGTTGAGTAGATAGAGTAATGCGTTCCCGTCGTTCTGCGAAAATTGAGAGATAGTATTGCGTGCAAAATCCAGAATTTGCTGGAGAAATAGAGTCAGCAAAGGGGTCTTTCAATGAACATGATGCTTACATTGAAAAGACTAGCGCTACTTCCCATCACAAACCCCGCTTGATCAAAGCCAGTGACGCACGATCCGGTTGTAGATCTGCCAGCCGATAGATGGGTCCCCACATAAGAAAGGTTCATTCCGGTGGAAAGGAATGGGTCATAAGATGCGAATTCAAGAGGCGATATCTGGTTGGTTTTTGATGAGTTAGGCGCAGAAAGTAGAAAGGAAATACCAACTTCGTAAACAACCGAGTCCAGAGGGAGAATTGTTGTCAAGTTGGAGCCTGTTGGGCGCGAGTCTGCGACAACGATGGGAAATGGTACCAAGTGATTCTGATATGCAGGGACGAGGGGTATCTCCGACCAAAGCTGCCCCGCGCCATGGCCAGTATCATTAGTGAAAAAATTCTGTCGGGTGGTTTGGTTGAGGAAGTGGTAGGATATCATTCGAGACCATGGATCTGTTATGCTTGTATCGCTAGAACGGCGTGAGGAGAATTCTTTATTATAACAATGTTGAATGAAACTCACATTCCCTGGCCATCTTTTGCTATAATACTCCACAGGATACTCCCAAAGAATGCTTGGTTCAGATCGGATAGAACATTGTCGCCATCAGGAGTCGCGAAAGGCAGATCAAGCAACCAACCGCTGAGATCTTGCCCGTTCCCAAAAACCAGATCGTCGATTGTGGGCCAGTTGTTGAACAGAAGAGAGCCCGTTACCCAAGAGCCACCTATCCTCGAGAATAAAAGTCAAGGTTGAGGCTCTGTGAACAGAGAACGCCACACGTACCAGAAAGCCCAGTAATATACGACGCGACTTGGAGCAAGCCTCCCGTCCCTGCAGCTTTGGCGGAGGAATTACGCGCGTCTAACGCATGAAGCACAGCAGCGCCGTACTGGGCAGCTCGGAGACCGCCTCCAGGTATAGCGAAACCGATGTTGGGGAATAGAGAGGTGTTGAAAGATGAAAGGTCGTATCCCAAGCTACTGCCATCTCCTATCCAGTCGGTCCATGCAGCGGATATGACCGTATTTCTGCGTGTGGTGACATAGTCGAGTTCGGCGGGGTGCAAGGACTGGTTTTGGGGAGAGAACGAGCGGATGAGAGGGGCGGTTGACAAATCGGGACATTCCACATTCGTCTTGGGCGCGTAATCGGTCACCTGGCTCGGCTCAGAGTGCGGCGAAATACGCCGAGATCTTGGTAAGAGCAAAAGCTG
>QEYC01000224.1:0-143364 GCA_009935795.1 Pholiota adiposa | reverse complement strand
GGACGCTTGGAAATCTCGAGGGAATGCTTCCAGATGCAGCGAGATTGTTCGCCCTGCTGGGAGTTATCTCTTTGACTTTCCAACAAGCGATACCTGTCAATCAGATTGAACAGACGTCTTTGATTGGGTGCCCTGGATGTGCTTACCGTCTTTATCAACGGCGATATGAGTAGACTGTAGGCGGCGCAGGATTTCCTCCCCTGAAGGAAGCGTATCGTCGGTCTGTGCATCGTGCGTCAGAAAATGTCTCCGGCAACTCAAGGCTATTGTCTCTCACTCACTGTTCTGAGTACTGAGATCCAGGCGGAGTCCTTGGAAATCGCCATTCTAGCCTCAGGGTACTATTTGAATGCATTTAGCATACCGTCTTTTGGAAGGATCTCATAAATATTTACCTTTTCCAAGAGGAACCCGTTTAATGCCTGGGAAGGGTGTAGATTCTGGAAGCGAATTAGAGTCGCCTTCGGCAAACGTGCTTGACAACATACCGAGGACCCACTGAAGTTGCCACATTGAGTCATCCCTTGCGACGAAAGTAACGAACTTTTCCCCAACCCATTCACTGAATGAGGTCTCCCAGAGATGCTTGGAATAGCGCTCGACCCAGTTTTCCGTCCTGATCACCCTGCATGGGTACGTCTGGAACACCTAGGGATATCCTTCCACCTGGATCGCCTCCACCTGTCCTCCTGCAGCTGCATGTTGAGTGTACGAACAAATAGACACTGGTTCCGGTACATGTGTCTACGCTCTGACGGGCCAGGTTCATCGTCCACCGGAGCGAGAGCCACAATCTGGCGCTCGCTGGGTCCTGTGCGAGGTGTACCGCCAACCAAGCCGTCGTACTCCAGCGATGCTTGGAACCGCCTTCGGGCGTTGATTGTCCGGAATTGGAGCTGAACATCGCGGCCTGGGGTATGAGCGGCGAAGGTGGCCATTCCCATGCCGATGCTTTGTCGACGCCAATAACGACGTGGAGATCCCCGTTTTGGATTTTCCAGCCTTTATTTTCTTTTGCATGTTTGTACCATTTCTCTATGTTCTCGGCAGTGTAGCGTTCGAAACTTGCGGTGTTTGTGAGCTCTTGAGAGAGAGCGCCGTTCGGGAGGGCCAATATAGCTCCTTCGCCCGCGGAGGACTGGAAATGGATGCCGCTGAGTATTTTTTTAACCATGCTATTAGTTAAGCGCTAACTTCATTTAAGGACAATAGAGCCAACTTACGAAGGACCAAGTCGACTGGAATCCTCAGTAACCGACCCGCTCATCAGACAGCTATTCTCCTCAAGCTCCTCGTACGAATGAATATCATGGTCATTCAGCGGCGGATGCAAAGGCGAAAAGCCCGGGAACAGAATCCATATTGAATGGGTGCTCTGCAGGGTACCGTATGTTGAAAAGGAGATCAAACCCTCCGTAGGGCGTCAGCTTAATAACATCCCGATCGAGAGCCCTTCGCGGCGATACTCGATGTGCAGGTTCTCGTTGGGTTCTGGGATCCATAAGGGCGTCCCGCGCCCTTTTGTGGAGATGTGGCGATGGTAGATGTGGTAAGGAATAGTTGAGACCCGAGGGTCTGTTTCTGGGGGAAAGCTGGCTGTAATTTGAGGCGAGTTGTAGAAGAGTAAGGGGCTCGGAAGAGGGGTGGATATTGGCTCGTCTGGCGCTGGCGCCGGCAGCGGGAAATCAGAGATATGCTGCGTTTGATATATCATTTATTTGTTTAAAGAATCTTTCTATCATAAAAATTGAAGGAGTATTACCGGTGGAGGGGTCAGGAGCATGGGGGAAATTTCTTCCGGTCTAGGAGAAGTTCGCTTGCCTGCTATCATTATGGAATTGGTGAGTATATCTAGCATAATATTGGACTAAGTCAGTACTTACACGAAGTAGCGATCATTGTATCGCCTGTAGACTCTCGAATTGACCTGGGTCTTGGACTGCTGCTATATACCAGCGTGCTCAAAGCATCTATGAGTTACAGTAGAATGGTAAATCAAGACTGAGAAACTCGCGGAGTGAGGGCTTACTGTCATCCGGTATGTCTAAGGTAAACATGAACCTAGATGCATACCAGCAGATGACCCTCTCACTTTTCACTTCAGGGAGGATATAACAACCCGGATCTCCAACGTGCGCCTTTCTTCATGATGCGTTGGGGATATAGAACCCACTGCCGATATTGTCCATTCTTATCGTTGCGATCAGAGCCACCTTTATAGCTCGACGGCGAATGCTTCATATGGTCCGCTACGAATATTGGCGAGGGTCTAAAAGGCGCATTGACCTTTTGGCATAATACATTGATCCTATGCCCTTTGGGTTTGCTCAAACTTCACGGAACGTCGTCGCCGTCCATTTCAACCAAGCCGCGCTTGCTCTCCTCCTTGGAAAATGCAATTTTCTGTGAGATAGGCATCGCTATATGATCCCTGACTTTACCGAAACGGCTATAAACCTCCGATCCTAGTCCATCCGCGCCCTATTTAAATGGAGCGGTGTAAACGAATTTAAGGATTTAGCATTCTGTTATACCTATGGTTCGCTTTTCATTTTCATCTACTCTTTTAAAAGCCTCCCTCTTCCTCGTCTATGCATCTAGCGCTCTTGCAGATCTAAGCTCTGACCTTGCGGCGCTGAGTTTCCAAGTGCTTGTCCCAGGAAACTCTGGATATGCAACGGCCAGCGCTGCTTGTAAGCTATTTTTTTCTTCATAAATCCATCTGATTGCTCAACTTTCTCCCCAGTCAATCGTCGCTTCACCTTCCAGCCAGCGGCTATTTTCTTTCCGAAGACCGCCCAAGATGTCTCCAGTGCCATGAAGCTCGGTGTGAAGTACAACTTTCAGGTTGTTTCGCGCAGCGGTGGCCACAGCTATATCGCCAACGGCCTTGGAGGGAAAAGCGGTTCATTCGTTGTCGACATGAGCAACTTTAACACGGTCTCGGTCGACCCGAATACCCATGTGGCGACCATCGGCCCTGGTAACAGACTTGGAGACGTGGCTCTCGCACTGAATAATGCTGGGCGGGCGATGCCTCATGGAACTTGCCCATACGTTGGTATAGGGGGCCATTCAGGTATACTCAGCGCGCCACTATAATTTTAGAAGGCACAAACTTACGCATTTAATTCTCAATTCTTCTTAGGCCATGGAGGTTACGGGTTTACGTCGCGCAAATGGGGTTTAACTCTCGACACCGTTCAATCGCTTCAGGTAGTACTTACAGATGGGTCCATTGTTACAGCGTCCAGCACGAGTAATCCTGATTTATTCTGGGTACGTCTGCAATTCTTTCGCAGACTTCGCATCACTCACGCTAATTTTTTTTGCAGGCTCTTAGAGGAGCTTCGAGCTCCTTCGGTATTGTCACCTCTATTCATGCCAACACCTTCGCCGCTCCTAGTTCGACCACTGTTTTCGAATATACCTGGGATCTTACTGCAGGAGCTGCAGCTTCCGCCCTTAGTGCTTTCCAGAACTTTGTAAACAGTCCATCCCTCCCGCAGGAGTTTGCTGGAGAGCTCGTTCTCGGCGCGGGCTCATCTAAAGGCCGCGTTTCTTTCGGCTTGACCGGAGGATGGTACGGACCTGCCAACCAGTACGCCGCGGTCATCGCCCCATTCCTTGCAACTGTGCCGACGCCCAAATCCAAGAAGCTCACGGTTGGAACCTACATTGGGAGCGTCCAGTACCTTGGAGGTCTGGGACGACTGAACACCACTAATATTCCGGATAGCACGGATACCTTCTATGCAAAGTCATTGATGACGCCGCCTTTGGTGAGTGCGCAGGGAACGACATTTATGAATTACCTTTCCAATCAAGGATTTGGGACGAATACGGTAAGTCGAATGGCTTTGATCTTTGGAGTTGTTGGATCCTAATCATGCTCTTTAGGATTGGTTTGTGGAGGTCGAACTGTACGGTGGCACAAATTCGGCCATCAATAACATTCCGAGTGATGCCACAGCTTTCGCCAATCGAAACTCGACATGGACCATCCAGTTCTATACGTCCGCGCCCAACGGTGCACCTCCATTCCCTGCGGCTGGATTTACCCTCTTGGACGGTACGTTAGCCTTACTCAGTTATGAAAATTGGCACCCACTGATATTAATCTTTCATAGGAATGGTGAACAGTATAGTCAACAACAGTCCTGCAGGATGGACTTACGGGTTCGTTATTATAATGTTTATTACTCCGATGTTTAATTTACGTTTGATTCCAGGGCATATGCTAATTATATCGATGACCGTTTGGCTGACTGTGCGTTTCTAACAAACTAATTCAACAATCAATCAATATCACTGACTCTTTTGTGAAATATAGGGCAGCATTTGTATTATGGTGCAAATTATCCGCGCCTACAGAGTTTGAAGGATCAGTATGATCCACACGACGTGGTCAACTTCCCTCTTGCAGTCGAGGAGTAATAGAGTACGTGCCCGGGTTTGAGGAAACCGGACTTTATGTTTTTAATCCACCTTAATGTTATATCTCTCTACGATCCAGAAATGCAACTGACTTTCCTGTCAACAATGCGGTTGCAGTACCGATAGACGACCAAATAAACAAAAGATGATCGATAAGGAATTTGCTTGTTTCTTCCTCTACCCCAATACCGAGGTGCCCTTGTCCGTCTTTTACTTCGAATACAATGGCGACAATCTCGTTTGTCGGCTTTATATTGGAGCTACGTCTGCGGGTCATGGCAAACCTTGACGCTGTTTCTCTGATCCAATGCGCGAGTGTAAGTCGACCTGTCTAGCTGTATCGTTTACGACACCTCAATAGAGCTTGAAATAGACTTGTAAAGCGTTATACGAGACCTTAAAAAACTCATCAGAGCTCAACTGTATCATTCAACTCCATCTAGAAGGGCTGAACGATGGACACACAATTGGCATGACTTCCGCTGATCTTCTTGAATACCTTCATCGCCGGCGACAGTTACAGGAATCTTTTGAATGGTCCAATTACGAGTCTATTATAATTCACAGGCCTCACACGGAGGAGAAGGGTGCTGACCCTCGCGAACATCTTCTCAAACTTGTGCCATGGAATACGGCGAGCAGCAACCTTTCGGCGATGCAGATCGGAATGATGGCGCTCAATGTTCCTTCAAACTTCTTTGCGATCGATTCATCTCAAGACGTCCTCGTTTGGCTAGACGGAGAAGAGCCAATAATGCGAGTACTTCTTCATTCTGTACATTTATTCACGCAGTAATCGGATTGCCTTCTATAGAAACGACCCTCAGAATATCCAGGATCCGCCTAATATTCCAAAGATACATGTTCGTACCTTATCCACCGACATCCCTCACCCGATGGCACGAAACCATATCCTAGAATTTTATGACCCGTTTGATAAGGCCGCATTTTCGAATTTACATCACGTCACAATGCAAATTGCACAAGACACGCTGGCATTTTTTGTTCACCTGCCTGGTCGGGACCCGCGCCTCATTGTCTGGAATTGGGTATCATCGGATCTAATATATGTGCGTTATCTCTTCTTCTTTTGAACTTAAACAAGATAAACCTCCTTGAACTTACAGGATTCTGCTTACGAACCTGCATCTCAGGGAACGCCGGACGGGATTCAGACTTTTTGGCCACAGGCTGACTTCACTCTGCTTTCTCCCACGACTTACCTCGTCACTTCGCCTCTCGATTCAGGGTGTATTAAGCTATACACACTGGTAATGCAGGCACCTCATTATGGCCATGCTCTTCCTATTTCGGTCTCCCGTGAGAGATTTGGACAGACAACTCACATCGTCACTTTGCATTTACCGTTGCTTAAATCTGGGAATTATATTCAACGTCTAACTGCGGAGGCGGGGCCCAATGAAACGCAAGCACCCCCGCACAAGCCGGTAAAGCAAAAGGACGACGACCGCTTGCATATGTTCTCAGCACGTTACATGCGAGACACGAGCGATAGAGCAAACGTACTGTTTGTTCATCAACGCGTTCTTATGGCGTATCTTTCGCGTTTTTCTGCTAAGACTTCTGCTGGAATGGTTGATCCGGTTCAGGACATGCAAATTCTGGATGTTTCTTGGACGGAATGGGGCCCCAAAAATACCAGGGTCATTGAAACAATGGAAGAATTAGACTGTGGAAGGTCGGTTATAGTTTGTCTTTTCCTGTTTCCAGGAAGCTAAATATCAATTGGGTCATATTGGTCTTTGACAATAAGTGGTCAACGCGCTCTCTTGAGAGCCCATGAGTCGATGGGTCAGGAACTTACCTACGTCGAGGTCCTTGATTTTTCTCTTGCGGCATTGGTTGCTCACGGTCCTGGCACAAGCGCCTACTTTCCGGCATCGAATGGCTCAAATGGTGATATTGATATTGCATTGTTAGCAGACCCAGATAGAGAAAAGATCTGGCGCTATAGCGCGTCGACAAAGCTTTCGTCCTCCTCGCAATTTGTAGAAGATGTGGAGACTTATCTGCCATTTGCATCTGTGACATTTCCCCTCAAGGATCGGTATCACTACTACGTCCTGCATGAAGATGGGATTGCATCTATTTGTGTGAGTGAATTCACATCTTCTTCAATACGCGAAAAGCAGAAAGATGCTTGAATGTCGTTATATTTTTGTTGACGCACTGTATACAGAATTCGGCGACGGGCGCACTGTCGATCTTCGGTGCCTATACATACAATCCGGAGATTGATAAGAAGTTCCGAGCATGAGGACGGAGCTTTCACTTTGGCTGAAGGAGGGTTATACCTACGCGTTGTTGCGCGATGTCAATGAATTAATGTCAGATTATATGCTGTAGAGTAGCCTGCCAAATACGGTTTGCAACCTACTATCAAATGGTTATATTATGAGGCGTTCCTTTAGCCTGGAAGTACCATGAACATAATGAGCGCCTAAGAACATGAGGGTGCTAAACGCTCTGACGAAATAGAATAAGTAGTCCGAACTAGTTATGTATGCGTAGCTGTCCAATTTCTTACCTACAGCGCACGTCTTATTTACTATTTCTTAAGCCACGCATCAACGACGGAAGGATTCTGTGGCGTAATTTTTTGCAGCACACTTGTACAAGGATATTGTATTTATATGCAGTCGAATTCATTTAACGTGGTGCCTTCTGCTTATCTTAGTCAAAAAAGCTACGTCCGTTTCCCTCGAACATCTATGAATGTGCATTCTATGATAAAGAAGTGATAGCTCGTGACAATGGTGCAAATTTACCCCTAGCTAGCTATCTTATCCCAATCTCTCAAGCGCCTCCCCACGACCTACGCTTGTAAGTACCACGATAACGATTTTGAGCACGATAACCACATATAATCTGGCGACATATCTGACTGCTTACCCAGACGCTCACAAGTGGCTTATATATATATAACCCTTGATTGTCATCTTCATCGAACTCGATTGTGGCGAGCGCAAGGCCCATATGCGCACGCCTCTCACGCCATCTCGCACCATTGCTGTGCTTTCTTGCAAAACATAGAAGCACTTATTATTATTATCTCTCTGCGTCTCTCTCGAAACCAATATATACAGGCATGGATTCACATCTGCTCACTTGTGATTGACATCAATCAAACGAATATGGCCGCTACTCTCGTCTCCGCGTTACCGATCTCTTCAGCTCCAGCGTCAATATCTCCGACAAGATTTCGACGAGAAAACCGTGCAGATCGAAGGAGAATCTCAGGCGCCTGCCGCTGCTGTACAGCCTGATATTGGCGTATTTGCCTGACGAAGCCAAGTGGAAGGCGCGTACGGCTAGACGCCTTGCTGAGAACCCCGATCTCCCAAAGACTCCTCTTCCTGCAGGATTCCCCCAGAAGCTGGAGTCCCCCCTTGTATGGGAGGGCAAGGATTGGATTGACGCCACGCAATGGGAGTACGACCTTTCCGCTGGACAATTAAAGGAGATTGACGACGCTGTGAAACATTTCAAGGGTACGCTTAGACTAAAGCATCGTCGTGCATCAGCCATCTTACTGACATGATAATTCAACAATGAATAGGCTTAGGAAAGCCTTTGGGTTATCTCTCGTCCGAGACATTCCCCCTCCCCACACTCGGTCCTATCCTACGCGAGCTTTCTAAAGAGCTGCACACTGGGCGTGGCTTCTTCGTTCTGCGCACCATTCCCGTCGACAACTACACCCGCGAAGAGAACGTCATCATTTATGCCGGGGTTTCCTCCTACGTCGGCGCTAAACGCGGCGTACAAGACCGCGGCGAGGGCTCCGGCGTTGTGCTTGCACACATCAAGGACCTGACGGAGACGCACCCCCTCAAGACTATTGGCGCCCCCGCATACACTACTGATAAGCAGGTGTTCCATACAGATATTGGGGATATCATCTCGCTGTTCGTGCTCCAGACTGCGGTGGAGGGCGGCGTGTCGCGGATTAGCAGTAGCTGGAGGGTGTACAACGAGCTTGCAGAGACGCATCCAGATCTTATCAAGACTCTGGCTGATCCTTGGGAACACGATACGTGAGCTTTTTGTAACATTTATAATTTCATTCTGAACTGCTAACGGGTAATGTAGATTCGGCGCCGAACCTCCCGTCATCACGCGTCCCCTCCTCTTCTGGGAGAACGAGCGTATCATTATCCAGTACGCGCGCCGCATCTTCACGGGCTTCCTCGCGCTGCTGCGCTCTGCGAATATTCCTCCCATCACCGAGGCGCAAGCTGAGGCTCTCGACGCCGTGCATTTCATTGCGGAGAAGCATGCCCTAGGACTCAGCTTCCAGAAAGGCGACATCCAGTACATCAACAACCTGAGCATCTTCCACGGACGTGATGGGTTTGTTGACAGCCCGGAGCACAAGTGCGTTGCTTCTTTTCAGTTGAAGGCCTTATTTCTGATGTGAATCTCGTTTGCTAGACGCCACTTACTTCGTCTCTGGCTGCGCGACGAGGAGCACGCGTGGAAGCTTCCCCAACCTCTCGAGCCCACCTGGAAGAGGCTCTACGCCTCTGCCACCCCCGACACAGAACGCTTCCCTCTAGAGCCGGAGAATCGCGACTTCGTTAAGAAGGGCGCCAAGTATGCCTGAGTGTTAGCTCGTTGGGCGGGCAAGTGCTGTTTGTACGATGTATTCGCCAAATATGTATTTCTCCATATTGTCCTCTCATGGATGTAACCGGTGCGAAATCAATGTAGTATGTTTGAGTAAAATGAGTGCAGTGGACAAGGTTGCTTGAAAGTTAAAATCAATCGAAAATCTGTCGACCCATTTTCATTTCTGTCAGTGAATTGAATAGTTGGTGTACCGTTAGAGCACTTGCAACGCATCCCCATAATATTTAGATTGACCCGTCAGCGCGTCAACATCACCTCCTCCTGAATGTCAACGATCAATCAATCAACAGGGTACCTCATCAAAGCAAAGAACGCGACTGCTTACAGCATAAGCCTACCTTGACTTCCTTCACCCACCACCATGCTTTCGCGATCGCTGGCGTGTTTCTGTTTTATGAGGTACAGTACACCCTCCAATAACTATAGCATGCGATGCACTTGGACACTGCGCGTTACTTCTGCGCAGGAGTTGTCGAAGGTGAGGCGCACGCTTGGCCATCTTTCGTCCTGTGCTCAACTCAGCTGGGACGTCAAGTAGCGAGGAGATAATGGTACTTGTGAGTGCCTCTGAATCCCTTTGCGCTCTAAAATTCGCCTTTTTTTGCGCATATATGCGCTGTTGCGCTCCGATATCCATACTTCCTTGTGAGCCCACCATTCCATCGTGTATATGCTGTCTAATAACCAAACTTGAGGCACATAGGAAGGCCATTTTCATTTCGAACGGGGTGCAGGACGACGTGGAGAATGAAAGAGACGCACCTAGTCAACGAGAACGCCGGCAAATACACTGAATTCAACTCTATCTGTCGCGATTCACTGAAAGGAAATTTTGTGTCGGGAATACCTGCATATCGCACGAAGTGAGCACCATCTCTGATATGTATATCACTTACTGATGCATCTTCCCGCAAATTGGACCTTCGGTAGTCCCGACGTAGCGCATACAAAAGCCATCTTAGAAGATCAAAGCTGACGGTAAATTCATTCCGACACAGAATCCAAAAAACAGACTATCTTATCAGTAAGCCAGAACGCATATATATTAAGTACTTTTGGCGTTCAATCGCCCCTCTGCTTCTTCACCGCCGCCTAAACATCATAATCAGCAAAGAATGTAAAACCCAAAGTCCAAATGAAAACTCACATCAATCTCCTTCCTAAACATCTCAGCCACCGCCTTCCGATTCACCTTTTGCGCAGCCGTCACTAGCCCGTTCTGCGGTGTCCACTCCTCAGAAGTAAGAATTACTTCTTCCAGCATCTCCATCCGCGCAAAGCCGTTCTTCCGCGCTAAAGCATTACATTGATCAAGGACCAGTTGACGTGAGCGAGGGTCGGCGCAAAGTTCTGCGAGAGGGGCATCTGGAGAAGGGGTGGGTGCAGAAGAAGTGGAGTCGCCGTTCTCGGGCGTGCTGCTTCCTGACCCACTGGGAGTGTCGCCATTCTCCACGAAAGGGGCTCTTCGTGCATTAGCGATCGCAGCGTCCGCCGCAGACCTGATCGCCTTTCCTAGGTGCGTCCTCAGTCCTCTGTGTAGCGCATGCGCCAAGTTCGTTTTATGCGGGTAGATAATGGCGACGGGCTGCGTCATATATGGCTCCGCATGCACGCATAGGTTAGCGATGAGGTCGCATGACTTGTATACCGCCTCCAGCCGCTCGAGTGCGATGTACTGAGATGATCAGGTTAGACGACGAGATAAAGAAAGACGAAAAAAACGCACCTCTCCTCCCTGCAGTTTCACCAGATTCTTCACTCGATCGATCAGATTCAGTGTCCCATCCTCATTCCACTGGCCTATGTCTCCCGTTCTGAACCAACCATCCGACGTGAAGATCGTCTCGTCTTCATTCAGGTCTGGACGGTTGAAATACCCTTTCGTCACCGATGGACCGCGGATCAGAACCTCCCCCTGTTGGAGGTGCGAAGCCATCCCAGTGCCACTGCTGTTGTCGTTATCGCGTGAGGCAGTTGAGGTGAAGTACCCTAGCTCGGGGCAGTCTACAAGCTTGATCTCGGTGGATGGCCCTGGGACACCGACTGACCCTAAATGGGCAGAGAGCTCGGGAGGGAGGAAAGCGGCCAATCCGGAGCACTCCGTAAGCCCATAGCCTGGATTCCAAAGTTAACTAACGCAGGAAAAGAGGATCTTCAAACGCACCCTGAATAAGAGTCATAACCGCCACGTTAAAGAACTCGAGCGTGTCCAGACTCATTGCCGCACCACCACTCGCCGCAAAAGTAATTTGCCCGCCCATCGTCTCCCTAATGACCTTTAGCACTGTGTTGTCGATCACCCAGTTCACCCCCGGCACATACGGGCCAACATACTTCTTCAGCCTCAAAGACAATGCGAACGCCGTTTTCGTCAAGAATCCTGCCGAATTGACCTTGCCCATCACTGCCTTCTTTAGGGTCTCATACACAGCCGGAACGCCAAAAAATACATTCGGCTTGAACTCGCGCAGATCGCCCTTACAATTCCGGACACTCGCATCTGTAAGCGTCTTTACGCGCGCATAGCCGCATGTAATGCCCACGAACAGCGCACAGAGCTCGACGATGTACTCGAGGACATGCGCCAGTGGAAGGTAGGCGAGATAGCGGTCGCCTGCGGGGAGATGCGGGCCAAACACGAGATGCACGGAACCGATAGCGGAAATGAGGTTTCGGTGTGTGAGGCAGACGCCCTTCGGATTGCCTGTGGAACCGGAGGTATACATGATGCACGCGAGGTCTTCTGAGGTGGGTCTTCGTGAAGATAGAATGCTGGGAGGGATGTCGCGTCCCAGGGTGCGTAGTTCGTCAATATGCAAGGTGCGTATTGGGGTGGAATCGGTGCGCAGGGTGCGAATTTGATCGAGGTGAGCGGGCGATGGGGTCCCATCATATACGACAAATTTGACGGAGGGGGTTTGAGGAAGGGCTTTGATGAGCATGGGGAATAATCCAGGATTGGTGAAGATGCCGATACAAGACGGTTCTCGAATCGAGTGGACGAGGCCCATTTCGCCTAGTGTGTCATACGCGGTCGCTATCGTTGTCGATATCAGCGCACATGCCTGCGACATGATCTGCCAGTTCGGACTGCTAATGGTGAGCCAAACTTCATCGCAAAGTAAGAGTTTACGTACCTTGTCTCTGCGAAGATATCCACCACTGCTCCCTTCTCCACGCCCAATGATATCAAGCCTCTCGCTGTCTCTCCTATTATCTCCTTCAGCTCCATATAGTCGACGTATCGATAATCGCTCAACTCGAAATACTTCCACTTTTTCATCTCCACCACTGCCTTGCCATCAACCCACTTGCGCACCTCCTTCTCCTCTTCATGCACATCGAGCACGTCGCGCCACCCAAGCGCTTTGCGATTTCCATACACGCGTGCTGTGTAGTCAATGATGTCGGAAGTCGTATCGATTCCCTCTGCCGGCTGGGTGACGAGCGCATCTTTGTGTATCGCCAAGCGTCGGATGCCAGTCTCGCCTGCGCGGACGGGCGGGGAGACCTCGACGGAGACGGGGCCGAAAAAGCCTTTGGGGCGGAGGTTGGTGGTCATGCGTCAGAAACTATGGCGAGGTGAGTATTTCTATGGGATGATCACTGATGTGGGGGGTGGTGGAGAGTATGTGGCGTTCCACGTTTCGTTAAGGCTGTTTATAAAGTAAGAAAGAATGACGGTGAAGTCATGGGTGCATTAAAACAGCCCTATTGGTTCCGCGCACCACCCGGACGCATCCTCGGGCCCCATTCGGTCATCATTCACACGCTCATTACCTGAAGGGTGGTGCAGGCCCCTGTACCACTAACGCATGGAAGGCTATGGAAGGTAAGTAGATTATGCTTAACCTTCAATGTATATTCGAAATGAGGAAGACCATACAGAAATGCTAGCAGTGACCTTGCCACCCTTCGTCGGAAACCACACAGCTGACTGCAACTGATTACCAATGATTTAATTTACCATCCTATCTTCGTAACACTCAACGCGTTCTGGGCCTACTATGCTCGCCGCTCAGAGGCGCCTCAATGCATCTACCTCTATTCCGAACCTTCCACACCTGTGCGAAATCACATGGAGAGCTGTTGCACTAATTCATTCGCCGCATAGACTGGCAAGTTAAAGTCAACGCATGTATACCTTCCTGGGAAACCAGAAATGCACAAATTCTGCGCATACATGTAATATATATCCTGTCATTATGACTAAACATTACAAAAGGGCTCCCTCCAATAGATACAGGGATTCAAAGTATATTCTATTGCCTTTAAAATCCATGAGAATGTTCTCCACCGGCACTGATCACTGGTAGTGTTGCCGCGGTCTGACTCGGTCCGGTCACGGTCTGACTTTGGTAATTAGTAGATAACCAGACCGAGCCGACGCGGCTACGCACGGTTAAAACCGTTTCCGTAGACCAAATATGGATGCAATGTTCGTGGCACAGATTCTGCGTCGTTTCGCAAATAAATTTTGCTTGTTATGCTAATATACTCGGCTTAAAATCGGTCTGACTCAGCGGTTTGAGCGGAGTCGAGCCAAACCGCGGCAACACTACTGATCAGCAAGCTACCAATTTACCTTTGCACTTATCTCCGCTTTTGAGCTTAGTGTGGAAATAAAAAGCTAAAAGCGTGGAAATCGGACGAAATCAATGTTTTGACAGCGCCAATATGTGGTTTCGACCTGGCATTTTTTACTTGTTACTTTCGCACTTTTTGCCGCATTTGGCGGTTGCACAACCGGAAAAAAGCAAATTGTTAACTTCCTGATCCGGCCCGGTGCCTAAACAGGATTATCGGAGCGCTTGTAAGGGCGCATCAAGCGGTATGGACGGCATAGGCGGCACGCGCTCGGATCAAGAGTTGGGCTTTTTGCCGCAATTTTGATGGGATCTCAAAAGACCAATCGAAAGATCCCTTCGTGGACGACAATCGATGGCGATGACGGCGCTGTACTGAGTACTGAAGCCAGCTGAAGCCTCAGGTGAAGTGAATGAAAATAAGAAGTTCTCGAATCCAAGCGGGTGAACGAAAAAGGAGATACTTGCTGATCGCTCAAAGGCCAGCATGCGCTTGCTGCGCTCCGGACCATGCATTTGAAGATCCCCCGAAGTCTAGCATCTTCAGCTAGAGTACTATATTCGTAGAAGCCTAAAAATTACGCTTGCCTCTGATGCTATTATTGCTGACTCATAGGCCAGATTACCACATAAATAACTGTCACCTGGAGTCATTGCTTGCAATAACTGCTGAACTCAGAAG
Source organism: Pholiota adiposa (assembly GCA_009935795.1). NCBI lineage: Eukaryota > Fungi > Basidiomycota > Agaricomycetes > Agaricales > Strophariaceae > Pholiota > Pholiota adiposa. Next base: position 129,006 of record QEYC01000224.1, on the reverse strand, counting down.
AACACTCAACATATTATAGGGTTACATGCCGAATTAAATTTAAGCGTGTGTTTCGATTGCTTGTTAAAAAGCAGAATGAAGAACTGAATTCCCTTTCCAAGTTCTGACTTGTAACCTCCACAAATGGATAACGTGAAGACCGATGGTCTTTTCAAACCGAATCTCTGATTTCTGCGGTGTACAGCTTATAAAATCAACAACTACACCAGCGAAGACAAAGCCGGGACCCCTTGGCCTGTCCGCACATAGGGATATGAATCGCATAACTTCAGGGGAAATCTGAGGGAGGCTGTACTCCGAATTAAGTACACGCATAATAGCATTTTCTAGGCCACTCGTACAGCAATTTATACTCCAAAAAAACACGCACAAACCTGAGCCACTAAACTTCAGCAAAGTATTTAAAGGATCACTCTTTTCGAAATTTTTTGGTATCACTCTCTAAATTTTCCTCTACAAGAACAACACTATGCCTCACTCTCAATCCACTATAACTGCCTCAGGTCGGGCTGCAGAAAACATCACTGTCTATACAACCTCGGCTGTGGCCACTGGTCAGGCCTCTGGCGGAAACGTCACTATCATCGAAATAAAGGGCTCTGAGTCCAACGTCCACTCTGAATCCCCGAATCGCAATCCGACTTCTGATGAGCGCTTGAGCGACCGCAAGCCGGAGGCCGCATATGGTGATGGGCGTGACCCCGAAGGCGACATCTGCGAGGAGGTCGAAGACGGTGCCGACGTCAATGTTCAACCCCCTGAGGATGTGCGCGGATACTACTGGACTTCAAACTGTTTTTACGGGCCTACGAATTCATCGACGACCTATACCAACTGCAGTGGCCCTGCTCCTCACTCATACATGAATGCGCCGCCTGGTGCGAATCCGTACTTCCCGCTGCATCCTAATGCTTGGCAGAGTGTCAACACCAGCCACAGTTCTCATATTCACCACATTCCAGTCGGGAACCATACATCGTTTGGCTATCCTTGGGCGCCTAATGGCTATCACACCGTGAGCACGACAAATGTTAACTCGGGAAATGTGTCTACCGTATCTATGGTAAACTGTGGCAATGACAATAGTCGCATTGACTATGCTACCAGTGAGTTTTCTGTTTTAAAAATCCCTGAATGTTCCTAATGATCTGACAAGGTGGCTCTTCTCGCTCGAAGAGGAAGAACGCAAAGAAGCACTGATTTGTACTATTATGGCTCGTCAGTGCTTGGTGGAATGTCGGGGCCCGAATTTAGTCTTGTTTCCTTTTCATTCGCGCTTGAGTACTTTTTAATTTCCATCATAATGTGTATATACTTGATCATGAGCGATTGTTGTAAAGTGCATCTGGCATACCTTAGATAAGATAAGATAGTGTGTGCATGTTTGAACGTGTGATTCGGAGGCAAGAACCAGTCGATGCTCCTTCAAAGAAGTTCATCGTCCGTTTAGCGATCATCTGGATCCACCATGGATGGTCTTCAATTCGTCCTCCTGGATCTCTCGCGCCGCTCGTAGATTCTTGGAAACTGGCAATTTCTCAACACATCCCTGAAGCTTACCGGAACAACTTTTCGATAGTGCAATCCATTCTCGCCGACGTAGCCCGCCGTACGACAAATTTGACTGTATCGTGTCACCAGCAAACTCGTACGGGCGTCTGGATGGCGGGTGCGTGTTATTTACTCTAGAATTATTGCCCAGTTATTCATTGTGAGATAGGTTTGATTACTTCTTAGCTGAGGCTCTGTCTCCAGACGACATCGACGCTGCAACCAGCGTAGCCCAAGCGTCCTCTATCGACAATGGAAGGGATTCGCACCTCCTGGAACATGTACTATATTCATTTAAAGGGCTCAGTGTGTGAGAACAATGCGCACAAGTGCGCCTTCATCGCTCTATGCCCCACGATGCGCATTCCTGAGGGCGTCGGTTGGAATCGTGAGATTGTATACAATTGTATATGGTCGCTGCTCGTCGCTTTGGACCATCACAACAGATCAGTGGATGTATCTGGGGAAGGGACCAAGATTCACACAGTTCTAATGCCGGGATTGGCGACAGGGGTTGGCGGCGTCCCCCCGGAGCGATGTGCGCAACAGACTGCGTTAGCCGTCCGAGATTTTATCGATGCCTGCGCAAACGAGGAGAAGTGGAGCAATATACAATGGGATCGCGCTATTGAGTTTGCTCAGGACTGTCGTCGCACCTATCGAGATATTCATTAGTTTTAATTATCTAGTCATAGAGATATTCTCAGCTGTTTTCATTGTCTTTTCAGGTTACACATGGTCATACATTTGATTATACCTAGTTTGTACGAGTATTGACGCATTTAGGTTCCCAGATACGTATTATTTCTACGCACTTGTCATTACTCCGTCATCTAAAGTAACTCGATTCAAGGCAGTTTAAGGACATCCTTGCAGAACGCGTCGTTCATCACGATGGAAGTAACAGATGTTTACTTTGTTCAATTAACTGCATTTATATGGTGGAGTCTGCTAAGCGGCGTCATTTCTTTAAGATTGACGAGCCAATGCGCATACTGTACAGCATTTCCGTCAGATAGGAGTGACATTTCAGTAACAGCTTAGAAAGAGCTGTTTATGGCGGCGACAAGTTAAAGGCTACATTTGCTTTTGAAACATGAACATGAGTAAAAAGGATTATTGAAGTTGTAAGAGCGATAGAATAAAAATCAAGTTTTGAAAGCAAGAAACGGGGCGCCATCATGCCTGCTCCTGCTCAAAAACTCGTTCGGAATCAGCGCTGAGCTTGTTCGGAAATTTCGAGAAGCCACACACTCATCCAATTGCTATATATATGAGCCAAGCTTCAGAACATGGTGAAATAGATCTCTATTTCCATCTCTGGTATGGGCTCGAAAAACTTTATGATTATCCGAGCTCAACATCGCTTTCTGCGAATTGATTCATTTCCGAATTCTATCTTGGTATCCGATATTTATCACAAACTCGTCATCATGAAATTGTTCGGTGGAGGAAACAGAAGAGCGGTGTGTATCAACGTGCCAGATACTGCGCACCGCTTTTGATTTTTAAGGGGTCCTCGTTGAATGTATAATAATGCGATACCCATTCTATGTTGGTTCTATAAACGGTGCATTTTATAAGTGTCAGGTGGGCTCAAAATTACCGTTATAACGGCAGTGTCAGTGTGCAGCATATTGTATGTAACGTTTGCTTTGCATTTTGTTTTACAGCCTATACCATGATACGATGAAGGAAGTTGAAGTAAGCGATCGGTGCGATGCGTGGGAACGTCCCAATGCGTATGCGTACCTTACTTGCGCTTGATGCGTATCTTCTATGAGGCGCATTTCTCGCACGCCCTCCAAGCTCTAAAATGACAATGCAAATAATGAATCAATACTACAGTACCTAATGCAAGATATGTTTACATGCGCTTGTCCAAAGGCTGAGGATTGTACCAGCACCTATATTTTATTTGTGTAAGATGTGAAAACTAGACAATATACTCTTAAAATTCACTCTCACTCCTCCGAGCGATACGCATTCTTTGGTTCGACTTCCGAATTCTTTAGGGGCTCTAATGGAGTGATAAGTTGACTTTGGATTCAGCGCGGTATTGCTAAATGAAAAGTTCACAGTGGGAGTAGAGACTGGGAGTGTAGCACTTGTGTAAAGCCAATCGCGATCGAAAGATCATTGAGTCCGCACACCAACCTTCCGTAGTAATTCTAATTTTCCTTCGCTTCTCCTTCTCACTCAGTGTGCCATCGTTGCCGTAGAGTATGACGCCTTCCGAGCTTACTTAGCACAGTGGTGTAACCTTGTACCCTTTTATTCGCACATGCTCTGCATGCGACCTTGAGATGGGAACGACTGAGAAGACGAGAACGCAGGTTTACCTGGGTTGCGACACTAGAACGTATCTTATCACCCCTTATTCGTCAGTGCAATATATTTCTTCTACCTTCCCATATTAGAAAACCGTCGCTCTCGAGCTTGAGGGCCTTTTACAGCGTGCTGTTTTATACGTTCCTATCCAAGCATTCTAGCTCACATGTCATTAGATAGATATCTATAGAAGTTAAGCTTCGCCCTTTGCCCTTCTCGGTCATTCTTCGGGTGTATCAATCCATGGTGAGCACAAGCACCCAGGACTTCTCGCGGCCCGCGCTGCGGCCGTATGTCACCTCCTTAGGCTAGCCACAGATATTTGGGGTCTGCAGTATGTAACTCGTCGACAGGCCGACTCATCTAGTGCTTCACCGCGGTATGTCATTTTCGTTTGATAACGCTTCGCAATCTAGAGTAATATCTGTCAATGCGTTGACAACTTTGCACTGAAGCCCGGAATGGTGTTATCAACGAGCTGCTTGAATGATGTATAGATATCCTCCAATGACGTGCCCAAAATACACGCGAATTAAACTCACATAAGGGTATGTGTTTGCTGTGCAAATGCCGTGATGGAAATCCCGACCATTCCCGCGGATGCTGCGCCTAAAGTGATACATAAGTTTGGGTTTCGAGATAGGCGCCTGCATCGGTGCTGCTTTCGCGCGCCATATCTTCAAAGGCATAAATGTCTGCCACCTGGGATCAGCTGAATGACTTTTCGCGCTGCATTCTATACCTACCTGAGTCAGTACTATAGTTGTATCAGGCTGTATCGTACGCTGAGCAATCCGATCGTTTTCTCCTTGAAGGAATGTTGTTTGAATTCATGGGCGCTGCTATTTAAAAACATTATCTTCCTACACGTGTTGGTGCATCGGTGCGTGTTGTTTTCTTGCCCTTTTAGGTAATTCAAGACCAGCGGAGGAGGTGTGATTGCCAACGTGTGCACAGTAACGGAATTGAGGGTTCTCTGAATGCACCTCTCGTTAAGGCTATTCTTATCAATCACAACGTGTTTTTGCCTCACAGCCTGTTATAGCTTATGCTCGGTGCTATTGCGTCGGAATCCGTTCGGCCTATCCGTGCGGCGCACAGCTGTGGCGCGTATAATATTCTCTTTGGCAGGTTAAGGTTGCTTGTCCAGTTTCTTGGTACACAACGCCCGATTTGGATGATTATCTTTTCATCCCGAAAAAATCCCTTTTGGTCGAATATTTACACCTCTTCTCTTCTGTCCACATCGAAGAGAAACAAGGTATGTGGGGCATGACTTAGTCCTCGACGATCATGATCACTCCAGACGACTCAAAATGCTGATCAATACAAATGCATAGGCAGCGCTCACCTTCGAACGTGTATCTGATTACTGACATGAGTCCGCGACAATTCACCCAGGTGGCAGTCGATCGAGATCTAGACGCTTCTCAGAAGTGCTATTAATTAATCAGCCCTATGTCGAAGATAGTATTTATAGTCGTTCACGTACATCGCTATGTAACTTTCACGCGTCAACATGAGCATAACGGCAAAAGCTGTGCCATGTAACACGGAATCAAGTAGGGTCCCGGTGATCTCCAAGGTCAACTGAATCTCACTCGTGGATGGCATCGCTAAAAAGCGTAGTTCTGTCCCCACGGAACCTCACCGAAAACGCGGACTGGAACGATACGAAGACATCGATACATCAACTAAACTGTAAACCTTATGACGCTCGCGCGCTATATAAGAGTAACTCGCGTGCGTGCGATCCCTGTTCCTCGTCCATATACCCTGTGGCACTGAACTGACAGCCATACCGTTGAAGTACTGCGTACTGACACATTACCTGGAACCATAATGCCCGCTCGCCATAACAGACACGTACGCTTCGCACCCGAAAACACTTTCCATTCTCCACCCACTACTCCCCTTATGCCCCCTCTGACGTTCTCATCATCTACTGCACCGTCGTCACTTGGTCCCGCAACGCCTCCATCTTCCTTCCAGCGTCTCGCTCCGAATTCTCCAGTCCCCGCGGGGCTTGTGAAGCGCAGCGTATCCTTGCCGTCTCCCAGTAAAATTCCCCGCCCTCATCCCCACCTCGACTTGGCCGGAATTAGCTGGGACCTGAGGGACCATGCATCGACCATTTCGAATTATCACAAAACAGTTTCGAACCGCACATGGACGGAGCCAGCTGTCACTCCCCCCCAGCCCTTCATCACCATCTCTATTTTCAACTTCCCGTGGAAGTTCACCGTTTACGCATCGACTTATGCATACGTCACCTTCGAGGATGTGGTAGAGACAATCTATCGCACCCTGCGCATGAACATCACCGAATCCGAATTCTACGCCGCCGGGTCGTCCAACGACCAACGCCGCGCGTCGCGAGCGTACGAGCTTCGATACAGGCGCTTGCTCAATACGCAGCTTTACGAAGAAGAGAAGCGAGGCGGCATGAAGCGCGTCGATTTTCTCATGGAGCGCACTCGCTTCACGAGCCTTTCGAATCGCGGCCACGCACACGAATGGGAGCTTAACGTCACTTGAAGTGACTTCGACTCTTCCAGTGTCCCACTCGCCCTTGTTCGAGAACCCCATTTTAAATCGGGCATCAGGGATCTCTCCCTGCTCTCACTGGCTTCTGCCGCACGCTTCGGCCCGACTCGGTGCCAAGGTCTTATCGATCTCATCCGCGGTCGTCGCCGGGTCCGCGCTACAACCACCTCCCGTCAGGCTATGCGTCATCAGCACGAGGCGTCAAGTGCACTATCAATAGCCTGGTTTGCTATCGTACTCGTACATCATATGCATTTTCCTGTGTTCTCGGTGAGGCACTGAATGTATCCCGACCTACATCATACTGCGTATGATTCGATGGTTTACGACCCTACTTACGCCATTCATGCCTACAATAGCAGACCGCAGGTTGGTCCATTGGTATATACACGTTCATTATCTTATTTACGATTATTCTATTGACCATAATGGATATTAATCACCTACCATTTACCTATCGGGAAGCTTCACTTGAGCACCCGAGCGTTTGAGTTACACCGAAGACCGTTGAGGTCCTCAGCACTGACGCGCGCACGCCGCGAAGGCGCATGAGGCCGATCAAATCAACTGCCACATAATGATGATCGACCGTCACATTCTACACCGACAGCCCGTATCAGAGGCGATTTCAGAAACGAGGCAGAAATAAGGGGTCACCGGAGAGAGATGTCGATATGAGGCGATGATAATACGTTTCGTGGACAGCGCAGCTGACAGCAAACACTCTGGCGCAAAGAAGACAGAAGATAGACTCGGCGTAATCGAGGAGAGAAGCCATGATGTTCGGGAATTAACAAATTAACACTGGAAAGCCAGGTCAGAAACACCGCGCATCGAAGGTGAGCGGCCTTCCCGATCCGCAAACCAAGAATAGCACATACTCTAGTATAGGAGGGAGATAAACGGAGGGTCATGAAGAAGAGAAGAGGTGTCACAACATCGATGGACGTTGGAGCGCATTGGATGAGGAAGAGGGTAGAACATACCTTTAGTCACATACCAGTCATCGACTCTTCCTCTTCACATATACACTCCTTCTGTTCCTCCCCTAAATCTTGGACCTCCCGTACTTTATCGATTACACCTAGTTTTCGGTACGAATTCGTCTGATTCGTCATCGTCATACGTCCGACCCCGCTGGTCTTGCCCACATTTTTCCGATCTTATTCACTCTTCTGTCCGCTCACTTCGAGCCGCAGTTCCTACACGACCTCCATAAACACCCGCGTACACCGCTGCAATGCCAGAAGAATTGACATGGCGCGGCCAACGCCGAGGAGCAGAAAGAGGGAAAGAGCAAGGGAGATGTTAGCATTAAGGGCTCGGAGGAGTAATAACTTGCCTGTTCGCAGAAAAGCTTTGTGAGCTCGGGGAGGTGACCGCCTTGTTCAGACCATAGTAGCCGTATGTTCAGGAAGGGGCAAGTGAGAGCGGTGGAGAGTCGAGACAATGAGGCTCTTCGCCGTGCAGTGCGTTGCGCGACATACTAGTCAGTCAAGCAACAGTCAAGTATGTATTTGCCAGATTAATTGAATCGGAATCTTAGAGTTCATACGAGAACTGACACTGAGAGGCATGCTAAGGACAGAGTGGGTCACTGGCCGCCTCTGTCATAACTTGAAAATGTCGCAGAAATCTTTGCCACTGTTGGGTGAGCTTTTTTCATTCGACATTTGTGGAATTGAATTACCTGCGAAGTGCGCAATAACCTTGAGCGCAGAACTATTTTATGGAAGACTTTTGAGAGCTCGAAGGAGAATAGATTCACTGGCATCGACAGCCTGGGGACGTTTGGAAACGAGAGTGGGCAAAGTGGGTCGACCGTCGACCTGATTTGAGCTGAAAATTGTCACATCACGCGTCACTGATCCGAATGATGAATACAATTTTGATTTGATTTGAGGCTGCGAAAAATTGTTCTTCATCAGATCACAACTGATTTACAGCCTTGTTACAGCCAGTCTTTCAATACAGATTGTTCGCTCATACTCAAATCCTACTTTCCTCACGCTACTGCGCTGCAAACCCGGATTTGTACTATCATACCACCATATAGCGAGCCTGTCTCCCGCCCGGTATTATAGACGTCCTTCATTGTTCCTTCGTCAATGCATTCGGACTACTGTACTATTACGACCAACATCAGCAATCTAACAATTTACTTGTTCGCTTTTCAGCGCTTTTATGCTTGTCATCAATTTGAGAAAAGCGTGAAAGCGGACAAGTCAAAAAGCTACCTTGGCTACCAAAAATATAGTAAAAAATGCTACTCTGAGAGGAATTCATAACAGTGATGATCTATATACGGATTAACGAAGTACGTTTGGAACATGTCGAGGGAATTACTGTAGGTAATTGAGTCTGGTAAGAAGCCGACGCCATAGTTAGGTAGCAAATGAGCCCCTCGCGCAATACTTTTCAACGGTATTACCTGGACAGGCCGATGTCTTCGCGTCCCCTCAGGTTTCACGGTCCACATACCTGTATCTGGATCACGCTGATCTGATGCTGGTACGAACCAGCTCACAAGTGCACACTGTATCAGTGTCGTCTCCTCAGAGTTTTCACTGGCAGCCCCAGCCTCATCATCAATGAATGAGAACAGAAGATGGACTCGGGCTACCAGCATCCCTCGCATTCCAGGAAGGTCGGCATCCTGTATAACAAAGACCGTATCGCGCCGCGGATGTCCATACCATGAGGGATTACATCGGATACGCTGACGATACATTCCGCAAGGACCACACAGGTCACTGGGCGCGTAGAAACGGGTCATGGCTGAATGGAAAACACGGATCTTGCCACTGAACCTAACACGAGCATCCACGTCATCTGGAATGCTACGGTTGGGGTGTCGCAATGAGTAGAGGAAGATGTTGAACTGATGCGGAAAGTCGGGTTCATTGATATGGTCAGCGAGTGCATGGAGATCCTTCGGATACTGTCGCTCTAGAAGATTGTTAGTACTTGAACTTAAGAGTAGTAGACAGTACACTATACCTGCTGCGACTGCGAGTGTTATCGAAGAAAGAGATTGAGGGCCATTTTCAGGTCCTGCATCTTGCAAATACTCCTTGACACCGCCCGCTGGCAGCTGGAATGCAGTACCATCGCCGTCTGTCTCTTCGTTCTTCATATCAAATATTGCCTCCGAGTCGTCCAAGTAGTCGGTCCGGCGCCAGGTCTGTGCTTGTCTTGGGAAAAATGAGCCGCGTACTACCAATTAGCATGCCTGCGCGCAAAAATGTCCGGCGTAAAGCAGCAACCTTCTCTAGTCGAGTGATTGTACGCAACATTTGAGCAAGCGCATTGTATCGATTTGACCGCCGCCAAGGCTCCTTGACGGCTTTGATATGTTTGGATTCAGTGATGGACGAGCAAAGACCATTTGGAGAACCGAACAGAGGAATGGATATAGGATAGTGGAGGAGAGAATGCTGCCGTGGCAAAGAAATGGATGAACGGACACCTGCGTCGATAAAGATGGAGCGAAGCTTATGAAACTTGTCAAGCAGGCTCTCTGCGGTCCTTAGGGCAGTGCTCGTAATCGCATTTTGTCGAAAAATATAGCATAGATCCACAAATGTTGCCATACATTGGACCTTTCCGACGGTACGTGACCGCAATAGCAGTGATATAAACCTATGTGTACAGTACATTAGTATTATATTAAACATTGAAATTTTGGCTATTATTTACCTTCATCAATGCTTTTGAGTCATCACCAGTCCATTGTTCGAAGTCTCTACCTTCACTGAAACGACGAAGACCAGCATACGATGGACTGCGGAGATTCTGGTTGTTTAAAAGTCAGCAAGTTACCCTATTTGAAACTGAATTTGGATAGCTACCGTCGATCGATGTCCTGTATTATCCTGAGTGCTTTGTGCTCGCCGTGAACAACATGCAGATATTCATTCACCCACGTCACCAAATGATCTTTAAATGTACCCTTGATAAAGCTGGTGAAGTAGATCAGGCGATAGAAGGGTGTGAATATCAGCGCGAGGGAATCCATGGGTAAATGGCTAAGAGTCGGACAGATGAGATTATGATAACATCAAAAGAACTTGGAAAGACACTTACTACGACGTCACTCCGAATTCCGTACCTCTCCCAGACAATCCCTGGATCAAAACACTTGATGATAAAGTCTGTCCGTTCATGCCGTCGTCGACGTGTATTGTTAAAATTACCATCTAGGTCTTTTGGTTTTGCTTCGCATCTAGGAAAATTTTTAGTATGAATGAGTTTGAAAATAGACATCCACCTACTTCGGACACCAGCCTTGGACAATCCCTGATAACCAGACTTGTTCCGGATAGTCTGCAATGTAGGCCCCAGGCTGTAGATTGCTTTCCGGAAGTGTCCGTCGGGGCAACGAACGACCTCTGGTGTTGTCATTCCTGGTCGGAGTGGTTCAAAAATTAGGGCAAGGCACGCATGATAGAGCTGCCTAGCAAAACGTTGGAATTCCGGCTGCTTTCGTTCGCGTTTGGGTGCTAGAATGAAGTATTTATGTCAATAAAGCAAGAATAAGATAAATTGATTCATACGAACGTTTGGAATAGGAAGAAATGCAACTGGAGTACTGAGTTCCATGCGCACGTCGAGCAGTGTTCGTGAGATTGCCAGGTGACATATAGACGGGATGATACTCCTGATGTCCGGTCGCAACGGATACAGTTTGTTTTGTCACTGCCACTAACAATAGGCACTAGCATGGCCCCATGAGTACGTTTATCTTGAGCAATAGTGTCCTAAAACATCAATATAAGCATGTTTTGAGGGAAACAGATATAGAAAATGGAGGCGTATGTACGTACTGCTTCATTCCAAGCCCAGTCTCCAGACATTAAGTTAGACCACACCCGGTCATTCATATGTTGAATTGCCGATACGGTCTATAATTGAAGGCATCTGCGAAGTCCGTAGTAGCAAGCTGGTTGTGTAGAAGTTTTCGTGAATCTCGGACAAAGTTCGTAAACGTGCGTCATCCACGTTGGAGGATCGCGATCAGTTGGGAAGGGTCCTGGGTACTTGAGTCGGGTAGTCTTGAACGGCGCATTCCTTTTGTATTGAGTCAATGGTTGCATACATTTCTTCAGCGAAGACCATGGTAATGGGTATCAGTCCCAGCTTTCAACATAGCCGCTAACCAAAGATTGAGCCCTTTTGTTGATTTCCCGCTCAGATGACTGCATTTCCACGAAGTGGTAATGGAGCCAGTCAAATGCGAGGCGGTCTTCGCACGGGTTCCATGGATTGTCGTCTTTTCTGTCCGGAACATCAGGAGGTGGCGGTTGAGTAAATTTGGGCAGAAATTTGCCCTCTATATCGCAGGGCAATGCTATAAAATTAAGTATGAGTTGCATGTCTGCAGCCAAAGTTCAACTGAACATACCGTTGAGCTTTTTGTGGCACTTGGTTTGGAAATCGAAGGCTGGATCTGGCTCCGAGTCAGGAGAGAGTGGGCGGTGGTACGTGTTGTAATGCTGAGTTCGATTAGCTGGACGTTTAAATGTGCGGTGGCAGCCTGGGTAGGTGCAGGGGAAGTCTTTAGGCATGAGAGTCAGGACAGAAGATGGGAATGTGGGTTCAAAATGAATATATTGCGAACCACACGAGTAACGAACGACTCGGAACTTGATGCGAAACGGACAAACAAGTTAGCAACACCACTCCACCTTTGGGGATTTCCACGGAACTTAGCCCCATTCCCCATTCAAACAAGCACCGAGCTGGTACGTTTCAAAGTAACGTCTGAGCTCTGAGCCACGTCCATCATTGAACAACTTCTTTCTTCCTACAATCCATCCATTCCAAACATGGCTCGTACTCGAGGCTCTCCATCCACTCGACGCCGTGGCGCTGCAGTAAACATCTTGTCCAGCGTAGGAGACCTGTTACCATCTCAGAAAGGTACTGTCGTCCACATTGACATCTCGAAAACTTGCATTGACCCTGAAAAGCTGGTAGCGCAAGGGCAATAGAATCAGAACAGCCTGTACAGGCAGTCAAAAAAGCAAAGCCTACCAAACGCCAGCGTCAAGACGATGTAGCCAACCTGTTAACCAGGATGATGTTGCTCAACCTACAAAGAAAGCAAGAACTTCAGCTTCAGACACAGTCCACAAATCAGCCCAGCCTCAGTCTCCTGCACGCCGTTCGACACGAAAGCAGAACAAACCTCCAGTGGTGACTCAGAAAAGACGTCGACGCACAAAAGAGAAATAGCAGCTGATAGGGCAAAGGCGGAGAGTGAGAAGATACGACTGGAAAAACTCACCGAAGAGAATAACCTGGCCATGATTCGCATGGACATCGACGAAGACGCCAACAGGGCGGAAGCAGTTGTCCGGACCATCAGAACGTTTGCAGACCTTGACTGCAGCACAGACGGCGAGGAGTTTGAGGGATACAACAATGTATCGGGTGGTTCCGACGAGTCTGAGAGCGAAGATGATAACGCTACAACATTGAAGGTCAGCTTTTGCATTCGAAAACAAAGTTTAAACAGATACTCACCTGAGATTTGAACGACAGGGGACTAAAACCATACCACAGAAGCCAATCCATGCACCCAAGGTGAAGGTAGGTGATGGTAAGGAAAATAGAGCGGGTGGGAAGAAGTAAGGCGTTCAATGTTCATACCTAATGTTCATGAATGATGCTGATTGATAAGATATGACAGACCGGCCAAAAAAGTCGCATTTGCATCTGGCCTTCTTTCTGATTGGAATTCTAAAGGTGATGCAACCAAAGGACCGAAAAAATCTTCCTATGTCCAGATCTCGGCTGGCGGACTCGATGATTCTGATGCAGAGGACGTCAATCCATTCGCAAATTCAGAGGCCTCTCGCAAGGCAGTTGTAAAGCTACCCAAGGGTAGTCAGGCTGCACAGCGCGATTCCTCGCGTCAGAATGAAGTGCGTAGCTAGAACTCCGGTTTGAAAATTAACATCTCTAATTCTCTAATTATACCAACTAGATGATTTCTATTGTCTCATCTGATGATGAAGATGACTACGTCCCACATCCAGCTGCAAAGAAGATTGCACAGAAAACAAAACGGTCTGTTCAAATCAAGCACGAGAAGCACGAGAAACCCTTGCCAGCAAAAACCCCTCAACATCAACTCACAAAGACGAAGCACCTGAGCGGCAATAATGTCCGCATGTCCGATCTCCCCGATTTTGCTCGGAACAACTGGCGAGACGCTTTCCTTCCCACTCTCTACGACAAATTCTTCACTTCCGACCAACCTTTCGATGGCTTCTACAGAAGCAGCAATCAGTTCATCGCATTGCTTCAGACTGTCATTGAAGAAGTCTATCCCGATGTTGATTTTGAAGTAACTGCATCGGACAGCATTCATTTTCTGGTGCGTCATCTATTTTTTCCGCACTTTCACTCATAACATCATGACATACTACACCAGGCTTATAATCGCATCAACGAGAAACGCTCCAGCATTGGCTCAAATGCCATCAACCTTGTGAGATCGCATATCGGTACCCTTAGAAGCGAGAAAGAGGGCAAAGAGTGGCTTCGTTGGGCGCTTCGAAAGGATGGGCCACTTTTCTTCAAAGTCCCATCTCCTCTCCTCTCCTCCATTGACGATGACAATTATCAGGTGTGTTTTGGTCTATTTTGTGCTTGACAGGACCATCGATTAATCTAATGTTTGATTGTCAACGTCAATAGCTTCCCGAGGGCCGTCTACTGTCCAGTTTCATTATTGACCTTGCAACACCTCTTCTCCGCCTCAAATCTGGCTCTGCTTCTGAGAATGGATACCCCAAGGGATTAGTAGCTCTTATCATGGCAGCGGTACGTACGGGTTATTCAGTGTTGTCAGCCATCTAGCGGCGTCTGAACTCTTCCGTTAATGCAGCTAGAGCGTGCTGTCCGATATTTGCTGAAGCCCACTGTCAAAGTCAAGGAGTTTTCGAAGGAGTTTTGGGGCTCAAAGGTCGACATTTACTACTCTGGGCTGGGTGGCGTGCCGGACGAGCGTTGGCAGGAATTGCTCGATGCGTGTGGAGACAGAGCCAGTGATAGTGATGACTCGGATACACATGAAGCCGATCTTTCCCTTCTGGACAACAATCGTGCATCTATATTCAACTTTTGTAGCCCTGCGAAATTGAGGGCTTGATCACGTAGTTACTACATAAGTTCTACTGACCTCAGAAACTTAGAATACTATAAATTCCGCTAATGTTTGACTTTCTTCGCTTTTTCTAGCTTTTTACCACTTTTGTGACTTTTCCTTCACGAAATTTTTATCAAGAAATACCTCGCTTTTTTAGATTACAGACGCGGCTTTTTTTACTTGTTCCTTTCACGCTTTTTGCCGTATTTTACACTTGCACAACCGGAAAAAAGTAAAATGATAGACTGCTGATGAAGTGTTCACGCCATATGACATATGACACAAGGTGTTCACTGAGTTAGGTGTTCACTCGTCCCCATTAGGCAATTAAGGGTCCAATTTGTGGCCATTTTGGAAAATTTTTGAGTCAGAAAGCGGAAAAAATACTAAATTTGCTGACTAAGCCCAACTTTGAGCCCAAATGACCTATGACATTTGCACCAAGTGTTCAGTTCACAAGCCAAAATGACATGTGACTGAACACTTGGTCGTAATAGTACAGTATAACGTGCATCTTATCACCCCCGAATAATTATATCGCATGGTATCTAAGTCTTCTTTTGGCGTTGAGTGCTTGAAACCTAGCGTGTATAAGGAGCAGGCACAAGTCTGTATCATTTCCGCATTGTACGGGATACGTTCAACGTCGACCTTCATGAAATCTTGAAATAGCTAGTACCCGCATCAGCAATCTAACAATTTACTTGTTCGCTTTTCAGCGCTTTTATGCTTGTCATCAATTTGAGAAAAGCGTGAAAGCGGACAAGTCAAAAAGCTACCTTGGCTACCAAAAATATAGTAAAAAATGCTACTCTGAGAGGAATTCATAACAGTGATGATCTATATACGGATTAACGAAGTACGTTTGGAACATGTCGAGGGAATTACTGTAGGTAATTGAGTCTGGTAAGAAGCCGACGCCATAGTTAGGTAGCAAATGAGCCCCTCGCGCAATACTTTTCAACGGTATTACCTGGACAGGCCGATGTCTTCGCGTCCCCTCAGGTTTCACGGTCCACATACCTGTATCTGGATCACGCTGATCTGATGCTGGTACAACCAGCTCACAAGTGCACACTGTATCAGTGTCGTCTCCTCAGAGTTTTCACTGGCAGCCCCAGCCTCATCATCAATGAATGAGAACAGAAGATGGACTCGGGCTACCAGCATCCCTCGCATTCCAGGAAGGTCGGCATCCTGTATAACAAAGACCGTATCGCGCCGCGGATGTCCATACCATGAGGGATTACATCGGATACGCTGACGATACATTCCGCAAGGACCACACAGGTCACTGGGCGCGTAGAAACGGGTCATGGCTGAATGGAAAACACGGATCTTGCCACTGAACCTAACACGAGCATCCACGTCATCTGGAATGCTACGGTTGGGGTGTCGCAATGAGTAGAGGAAGATGTTGAACTGATGCGGAAAGTCGGGTTC
Organism: Pholiota adiposa; assembly: GCA_009935795.1. Classification (NCBI taxonomy): domain Eukaryota; kingdom Fungi; phylum Basidiomycota; class Agaricomycetes; order Agaricales; family Strophariaceae; genus Pholiota; species Pholiota adiposa. Next base: position 112,976 of record QEYC01000224.1, on the reverse strand, counting down.
ATTGATATGGTCAGCGAGTGCATGGAGATCCTTCGGATACTGTCGCTCTAGAAGATTGTTAGTACTTGAACTTAAGAGTAGTAGACAGTACACTATACCTGCTGCGACTGCGAGTGTTATCGAAGAAAGAGATTGAGGGCCATTTTCAGGTCCTGCATCTTGCAAATACTCCTTGACACCGCCCGCTGGCAGCTGGAATGCAGTACCATCGCCGTCTGTCTCTTCGTTCTTCATATCAAATATTGCCTCCGAGTCGTCCAAGTAGTCGGTCCCGGCGCCAGGTCTGTGCTTGTCTTGGGAAAAATGAGCCGCCGTACTACCAATTAGCATGCCTGCGCGCAAAAATGTCCGGCGTAAAGCAGCAACCTTCTCTAGTCGAGTGATTGTACGCAACATTTGAGCAAGCGCATTGTATCGATTTGACCGCCGCCAAGGCTCCTTGACGGCTTTGATATGTTTGGATTCAGTGATGGACGAGCAAAGACCATTTGGAGAACCGAACAGAGGAATGGATATAGGATAGTGGAGGAGAGAATGCTGCCGTGGCAAAGAAATGGATGAACGGACACCTGCGTCGATAAAGATGGAGCGAAGCTTATGAAACTTGTCAAGCAGGCTCTCTGCGGTCCTTAGGGCAGTGCTCGTAATCGCATTTTGTCGAAAAATATAGCATAGATCCACAAATGTTGCCATACATTGGACCATTTCCGACGGTACGTGACCCGCAATAGCAGTGATATAAACCTATGTGTACAGTACATTAGTATTATATTAAACATTGAAATTTTGGCTATTATTTACCTTCATCAATGCTTTTGAGTCATCACCAGTCCATTGTTCGAAGTCTCTACCTTCACTGAAACGACGAAGACCAGCATACGATGGAACTGCGGAGATTCTGGTTGTTTAAAAGTCAGCAAGTTACCCTATTGAAAACTGAATTTGGATAGCTACCGTCGATCGATGTCCTGTATTATCCTGAGTGCTTTGTGCTCGCCGTGAACAACATGCAGATATTCATTCACCCACGTCACCAAATGATCTTTAAATGTACCCTTGATAAGCTGGTGAAGTAGATCAGGCGATAGAAGGGTGTGAATATCAGCGCGAGGGAATCCATGGGTAAATGGCTAAGAGTCGGACAGATGAGATTATGATAACATCAAAAGAACTTGGAAAGACACTTACTACGACGTCACTCCGAATTCCGTACCTCTCCCAGACAATCCCTGGATCAAAACACTTGATGATAAAGTCTGTCCGTTCATGCCGTCGTCGACGTGTATTGTTAAAATTACCATCTAGGTCTTTTGGTTTTGCTTCGCATCTAGGAAAATTTTTAGTATGAATGAGTTTGAAAATAGACATCCACCTACTTCGGACACCAGCCTTGGACAATCCCTGATAACCAGACTTGTTCCGGATAGTCTGCAATGTACGGCCCCAGGCTGTAGATTGCTTTCCGGAAGTGTCCGTCGGGGCAACGAACGACCTCTGGTGTTGTCATTCCTGGTCGGAGTGGTTCAAAAATTAGGGCAAGGCACGCATGATAGAGCTGCCTAGCAAAACGTTGGAATTCCGGCTGCTTTCGTTCGCGTTTGGGTGCTAGAATGAAGTATTTATGTCAATAAAGCAAGAATAAGATAAATTGATTCATACGAACGTTTTGGAATAGGAAGAAATGCAACTGGGAGTACTGAGTTCCCATGCGCACGTCGAGCAGTGTTCGTGAGATTGCCAGGTGACATATAGACGGGATGATACTCCTGATGTCCGGTCGCAACGGATACAGTTGTTTTGTCACTGCCACTAACAATAGGCACTAGCATGGCCCCATGAGTACGTTTATCTTGAGCAATAGTGTCCTAAAACATCAATATAAGCATGTTTTGAGGGAAACAGATATAGAAAATGGAGGCGTATGTACGTACTGCTTCATTCCAAGCCCAGTCTCCAGACATTAAGTTAGACCACACCCGGTCATTCATATGGTTGAATTGCCGATACGGTCTATAATTGAAGGCATCTGCGAAGTCCGTAGTAGCAAGCTGGTTGTGTAGAAGTTTTCGTGAATCTCGGTGACAAAGTTCGTAAACGTGCGTCATCCACGTTGGAGGATCGCGATCAGTTGGGAAGGGTCCTGGGTACTTGAGTCGGGTAGTCTTGAACGGCGCATTCCCTTCTTGTATTGAGTCAATGGTTGCATACATTTCTTCAGCCGAAGACCATGGTAATGGCGTATCAGTCCCAGCTTTCAACATAGCCGCTAACCAAAGATTGAGCCCTTTGTTGATTTCCCGCTCAGATGACTGCATTTCCACGAAGTGGTAATGGAGCCAGTCAAATGCGAGGCGGTCTTCGCACGGGTTCCATGGATTGTCGTCTTTTCTGTCCGGAACATCAGGAGGTGGCGGTTGAGTAAATTTGGGCAGAAATTTGCCCTCTATATCGCAGGGCAATGCTATAAAATTAAGTATGAGTTGCATGTCTGCAGCCAAAGTTCAACTGAACATACCGTTGAGCTTTTTGTGGCACTTGGTTTGGAAATCGAAGGCTGGATCTGGCTCCGAGTCAGGAGAGAGTGGGCGGTGGTACGTGTTGTAATGCTGAGTTCGATTAGCTGGACGTTTAAATGTGCGGTGGCAGCCTGGGTAGGTGCAGGGGAAGTCTTTAGGCATGAGAGTCAGGACAGAAGATGGGAATGTGGGTTCAAAATGAATATATTGCGAACCACACGAGTAACGAACGACTCGGAACTTGATGCGAAACGGACAAACAAGTTAGCAACACCACTCCACCTTTGGGGATTTCCACGGAACTTAGCCCCATTCCCCATTCAAACAAGCACCGAGCTGGTACGTTTCAAAAGTAACGTCTGAGCTCTGAGCCACGTCCATCATTGAACAACTTCTTTCTTCCTACAATCCATCCATTCCAAACATGGCTCGTACTCGAGGCTCTCCATCCACTCGACGCCGTGGCGCTGCAGTAAACATCTTGTCCAGCGTAGGAGACCTGTTACCATCTCAGAAAGGTACTGTCGTCCACATTGACATCTCGAAAACTTGCATTGACCCCTGAAAAGCTGGTAGCGCAAGGGCAATAGAATCAGAACAGCCTGTACAGGCAGTCAAAAAAGCAAAGCCTACCAAACGCCAGCGTCAAGACGATGTAGCCAACACTGTTAACCAGGATGATGTTGCTCAACCTACAAAGAAAGCAAGAACTTCAGCTTCAGACACAGTCCACAAATCAGCCCAGCCTCAGTCTCCTGCACGCCGTTCGACACGAAAGCAGAACAAACCTCCAGTGGTGACTCAGAAAAGACGTCGACGCACAAAAGAGGAAATAGCAGCTGATAGGGCAAAGGCGGAGAGTGAGAAGATACGACTGGAAAAACTCACCGAAGAGAATAACCTGGCCATGATTCGCATGGACATCGACGAAGACGCCAACAGGGCGGAAGCAGTTGTCCGGACCATCAGAACGTTTGCAGACCTTGACTGCAGCACAGACGGCGAGGAGTTTGAGGGATACAACAATGTATCGGGTGGTTCCGACGAGTCTGAGAGCGAAGATGATAACGCTACAACATTGAAGGTCAGCTTTTGCATTCGAAAACAAAGTTTAAACAGATACTCACCTGAGATTTGAACGACAGGGGACTAAAACCATACCACAGAAGCCAATCCATGCACCCAAGGTGAAGGTAGGTGATGGTAAGGAAAATAGAGCGGGTGGGAAGAAGTAAGGCGTTCAATGTTCATACCTAATGTTCATGAATGATGCTGATTGATAAGATATGACAGACCGGCCAAAAAAGTCGCATTTGCATCTGGCCTTCTTTCTGATTGGAATTCTAAAGGTGATGCAACCAAAGGACCGAAAAAATCTTCCTATGTCCAGATCTCGGCTGGCGGACTCGATGATTCTGATGCAGAGGACGTCAATCCATTCGCAAATTCAGAGGCCTCTCGCAAGGCAGTTGTAAAGCTACCCAAGGGTAGTCAGGCTGCACAGCGCGATTCCTCGCGTCAGAATGAAGTGCGTAGCTAGAACTCCGGTTTGAAAATTAACATCTCTAATTCTCTAATTATACCAACTAGATGATTTCTATTGTCTCATCTGATGATGAAGATGACTACGTCCCACATCCAGCTGCAAAGAAGATTGCACAGAAAACAAAACGGTCTGTTCAAATCAAGCACGAGAAGCACGAGAAACCCTTGCCAGCAAAAACCCCTCAACATCAACTCACACAAGACGAAGCACCTGAGCGGCAATAATGTCCGCATGTCCGATCTCCCCGATTTTGCTCGGAACAACTGGCGAGACGCTTTCCTTCCCACTCTCTACGACAAATTCTTCACTTCCGACCAACCTTTCGATGGCTTCTACAGAAGCAGCAATCAGTTCATCGCATTGCTTCAGACTGTCATTGAAGAAGTCTATCCCGATGTTGATTTTGAAGTAACTGCATCGGACAGCATTCATTTTCTGGTGCGTCATCTATTTTTTCCGCACTTTCACTCATAATCATGACATACTACACCAGGCTTATAATCGCATCAACGAGAAACGCTCCAGCATTGGCTCAAATGCCATCAACCTTGTGAGATCGCATATCGGTACCCTTAGAAGCGAGAAAGAGGGCAAAGAGTGGCTTCGTTGGGCGCTTCGAAAGGATGGGCCACTTTTCTTCAAAGTCCCATCTCCTCTCCTCTCCTCCATTGACGATGACAATTATCAGGTGTGTTTTGGTCTATTTTGTGCTTGACAGGACCATCGATTAATCTAATGTTTGATTGTCAACGTCAATAGCTTCCCGAGGGCCGTCTACTGTCCAGTTTCATTATTGACCTTGCAACACCTCTTCTCCGCCTCAAATCTGGCTCTGCTTCTGAGAATGGATACCCCAAGGGATTAGTAGCTCTTATCATGGCAGCGGTACGTACGGGTTATTCAGTGTTGTCAGCCATCTAGCGGCGTCTGAACTCTTCCGTTAATGCAGCTAGAGCGTGCTGTCCGATATTTGCTGAAGCCCACTGTCAAAGTCAAGGAGTTTTCGAAGGAGTTTTGGGGCTCAAGGTCGACATTTACTACTCTGGGCGGTGGCGTGCCGGACGAGCGTTGGCAGGAATTGCTCGATGCGTGTGGAGACAGAGCCAGTGATAGTGATGACTCGGATACACATGAAGCCGATCTTTCCCTTCTGGACAACAATCGTGCATCTATATTCAACTTTTGTAGCCCTGCGAAATTGAGGGCTTGATCACGTAGTTACTACATAAGTTCTACTGACCTCAGAAACTTAGAATACTATAAATTCCGCTAATGTTTGACTTTCTTCGCTTTTTCTAGCTTTTTACCACTTTTGTGACTTTTCCTTCACGAAATTTTTATCAAGAAATACCTCGCTTTTTTAGATTACAGACGCGGCTTTTTTTACTTGTTCCTTTCACGCTTTTTGCCGTATTTTACACTTGCACAACCGGAAAAAAGTAAAATGATAGACTGCTGATGCGGTACCGAACATACTGACCAAATACTGACCTCTTGACATAATTTCTAAACACAACGTACGTATGGAGCACAAAAAAGTGGAAGGACGACCTTCAACACATTTGCAATCATAATTCTCTTCAAAGCTACTAATTTGTATGGCCGAAATCGGCGCTTTTCATATGTGGTTTTTTGACACTCGTGTAACCCTATGTCTAACTGTGCGCACAGCGGGCGGCAGCGCTCTGTACCCAACTATCCTCTAACAGTAAAGGTACGCGTAAGCTTCCTCGATGCAAAATTCCGCCCCAACATCTAGAATGGAGAAGACTCGGCGCGGAGCGCACGAACCAATGAAAGGCCGGAACGAGTGATATTCCGGGACCCGGACCAACGCTGTTTCACACCTTACAACATAACCACCACGTCGGCCATCCACTTGTCGGCGCGCCTATGCAGCTTGCACACCCAAACGTTACTCACCGTATGGCTGATGGCGGGCAAGCGTGATGCTCCATGAAATTTGAAAGCGCAATCGTAGTGGCTCATACGCCGCACAGGCCTGGCTCTGTGGCCCGGCACTCGTGGGCATACGCACTAAACCAGCACAATTTTGCCGAATACGGCCACCTCTTCCTTCCTTCTTGACTCTCGTGTGCTTTGCCACCCCCTCTCTGCGCCCACCGCCATATGCTGCCTTCGAATATCTCCCCAGACACCACACTTGACTCACCCTCTATTAGCCGGGAAACGTCCTCGGAGGAAGTCGCTGCGTCTTTAATGTCCCAACCCGGTTGGCAAAGATCGCCCTTTTCACCAGGAGATATATCCCAGGGGAGTTCTCAGCGCTCGGGAAACAACGCATGCACTGTGGTTGACCCATCGTCTCTCGCACATAAGAGTTCAATCGCTACATTTACCAATGTTACAGCGGCATCATCGCCCTACCACAAAACCCTCCACGTCAATGCCCCTGATCATTCCTTCATATCATCGACCACGCCACCGGTGACGCCACCGACGCGCCACAAAACTTTCTGGCTATACGACGGTTCCATCGTGCTCTGCGTCCAAAATACGCTATTTCGCGTACACCAAACAATCCTTGCCAATCACTCTGAAATTTTCGCAGACCTATTCACGGTGCCACAACCTGCTGGCGAGCATATGACGGAAGGCTGCCCAGTCGTGTACTTGTACGATGACGAGAAGGATTTTGTGGATTTGTTAAACGCGGTGTACGTCCCCGAGTACGTGACATATCTCATCAACCCTTGTTTTTCCAACTTATGACGCCTCATTAGCCACTTTGAAGGGCTTCCAGCTGACGCTGACCTCGACAGCGTGCTTACATTTATTGAGGGCATCCTTCGGTTGAGCACCAAGTACATGATCCGCTACCTGCGTCAAAGATGCATCAGCCTCCTTCTTTCCAAGCTGCCACACACCTTTGAAAGATATGAGTACAAAGCTGCCTCCATCTCCTCGCCGGATCGATACCGCTCAGATACCGTCATGCGCGCAATCCGCATCGCGCAAGAGAGCAACGTTCCTGAGGCGCTGCCCTACGCGTACTACTGCCTCTCGCGCTTCCCGCACAAGCGCTTCCTCAAGGACAGACCAGGCGATATCAGCTGGCGCGACAAGATGGTCGTGCTCATCGGGCGCGAGCGGCTACAGTGGGCGCAAATGAGCATCTCGCATGCGTTCTTGATCGTCTTTCGGCGAAGCCCGGCGTGCCAGTCGCCGCTGTGCGCCCACGCACGGGCCCGCACGCGGAGTGGCATGAACTTGAAAAACACAAAGCGCCACATCCGTTAAGGGCGTATGATGGTTGGGCTCAACTGAATGTGTGCGCGATTGTGTGGCGTATTGCCAGGCGCTACACTTACAAGGGAGGAGAGATGTGTGGAAGTACCTTCCGACCTGGTTTGAGCTTCCGACCTGGGAAGAGCTCAGCGAGGCGCAGAATCGCTGATTGGGAACGCTTTATGAACGCTCCGTTTATCGTCATTTTTGCTTTTTATGTTTTCGAAGTTCGCTGTGTCGATTTATACGCTGTGCAAATATTTAATGTAGCACGGCACTACTCTCTGAGATATACAGCGTGACCAAAAAAAATCAGAACAATAAAAAATGAATTCATTAATGAAACTGTTATACAACGACAAACGAAGGTAATTATTAGTAGGTATCCTCGAGTCCTTGCAGCTGCTATGTAATTGTACAATAATAATACGTTGTCCCTGATTAATCCTAATAACTATCCATGGCCATGAAGTCGAGCCCATCCATAGAACACAAACCGGCATGACAAGCAACCAAAAAATACCTAGAGCACTGCGCGAACAATCCCGAAATAAACCTTGCATGAAGAAAGAAAAAAAAGGAAAGATGAACGTTGAAATCTTTCACATATTCCGCAGCTTCTCAATGACATCCTGCATATCAGGCTGATTCCATTCCCCGCTCCATCCCTGCCGACGTTCACTCCTCCTCGCAGTCATCCCGGATACCGCACCTCTGAGGCCGTACGACGACATTTGAAGGTCAGGAGGCGCAAGATAATATGCCGGCACAGGCTCAAATGCGTGCTTGAACGGGGTGCGCGGCCAGTGGCTCCGGCTTCCAACGGAAGACCTGTCGCGTGGAGTCACAGGTGTCTTAGCCTTTGCCGCTGCAGGGAGGTTGGGAGGCACCTCCTGTTTTGTGTCGTCCTTCTTTTCCTCCCAATCATTCTCCTCGTTGAATGAGACCGACTGCGGTAATATATTGGCGTAAGGATGAGCTGAAATAACGATGACAGGCGGCGATGGGGCGCGCGGGGGCAGCTTGGATACGACCTCCTTATTCACGCTCACTCTGATGGGCTCAAGTGCGGCGCCAGCAACCAGCGGTCGACGTGAATTTGTGGCCTTTTTCTTCCGCATTGCCGCAAAAGCACCTTTCGTCGTAATTTTCTTCTCAGCGGGGAGAAACAAATTTACAGCTGTGCGACGAGGTATCCTCTCGCTTTCGTCCACAAGATCGATGACCGACCCCAGATCGCGCATGGCCATTGCGCTGAATCCGGAGGAAGGCGGCGGCGTGATCAATTCCAAAGGTACGTCCTCGCCCAACGTACGTTTGAGCTTGAGCATCCTGCGGCGCTGTTGTTCCTTCTTCGACGGCATCCTCGGACGGGGAGTCAGAGGAGAGAGCGGGAACATACTGCTATCGATAGATTGCATCGACATGCGTGTATCGCGAGAGAAGCGATGCGAGGATCGCTTCGAGGGGGCGTCGGTGCGCTGAGGATTTCAGCTGGAGCGGAGGAGGTGCATTGCGGAGATATCGGCTCTCGTTAGCGCGTTTCGCCTGTGGCAAGACAGCTGAATTGATTGGGAGAGTAGATTCTGTCATCGACATTGGCAGTGAGGGTATCGTTTGTTCAGAGGTAGGCTGACCGACGTCGGTTGGGTGAGAGATGGGAGGTAGCGTGGGGATGGGAGGAAGGTTGACCTCTTTAGCTGTGCTCTTAAATCGCTCAGACACGCCGCTAGATCGCAGAGAAGTGTTGGACTTTCGTCTTGACACACGACGCCTTGATTTGAGTTCGGCATATGACTTGGTTACCAAGCCCTGCATTCGAGGAGACGACATAAGGTGAGATTGCCCTTGTGGAAGATCAAGCTCGATTGTATATCCGGAAGTGGGCTCGGGGGCGGAATTCTGGACAGGGCGTCGTTTCATTGGTGGAGTAGGTGGAGGTGGAGAAGACACTGAGAGATACGCAGCCTTCAAATTCTGCCTGGACCGACTACGAGTGAGTACTAGCGGAGACGGTCGCCCGACTGCCCGACCAGATTTCCGCCTTTGCAGCGGATTACGCGAAGTGTAAGGACGAGAAATGTCTTGGATAGCTGGTTTCGATTGAGAGCGCAAAAAGTGCTCAGAGGTCAATGATGCACCCAGTCCCAAAGAATCTCTGGCAGTGGTTTTGGATGGACTATAACTCGGCGGAAGCGTTTCGAGGGCGATTCTTGCAGCTGCGTTGGGAATTGACGTGTAAAGTTTGGGTTGACTAGATATGTAACATACGTCAAATGGATATTGATACGAGAAACGTAGAGGACGCGCCTTGGGAGCCCTTTCCCTTTATTATCAATAGTCTCGTTAAAGCGATAGGTAGTCAATCGACCAAAGTCAGTCATGTCGTGCGTCAAATATCGTTACAAAGGAGAGTGCGGTTTTGAAAAGGACAGGGAGGTCGCAGCCAGCTGCGGAAGAAACGAATGGAATGAGAAATGGGGATGCTAGCATTCCTAAGTTTTCATGGCATTATAGTGGTGGTTTAAGAGATCATGGTCACGCACTGGTTTTCCCCAGATCAATCCGAATTTGACATGGCATCAAAGTCATACCTCTGTTGCCCGTTCACTGGATAGCTTTCACTTGAAATTTCGACGTCTCCATGCATTTGCGCCCACGACTGTTGCAGGCATACGATTCTTTTATCAGACTCCAGACTTCACAATTTCGACGGGCATACATTGAGGCTACGATTGACGTTTCGGCTCACATCGTTCAAGTGGGAGAGGCGGCTGAAGTAACAGAGATCCAAGTGATTAGACATTATCTCTGTATATTAATAGGAACCTTACAGTACGTCGGCGTTCAGAGGGATGCTGGAGTCCCCGAGTCAGCTAAATCATGTCAATACCAACTAAACACGATAAAACATGCGAACTATACCGACATTCCTGGCCTACATCCGTCACGATACGCTTGCATGGCGATCGAATTTATCATTACACGACAGTTTCCTAGGTTCTAATTCACAGATCGTTGGAAGTCTGGAGACGGGGGTTGAAGCTGAAGAGGCTGACATATGATGAATGGTGCCCGCTGTCAGTGCAACGTCAGGTGCATAGCTTCGCGAACTGCGCTAGACCTTGACAGACGCCGCTTCTTCAGCCCATGAACGCACATAAGGAAGAGTCGACCCACCCACCATAATCACATCTGCCGTAACTTTCGAGACAGATTCGATGAGACCTAGATCCACTAGCATATCTGATAAACGCACATCCGAATCGACAATTATAGCTCAAAGTCTCAGGAAGAATTAGACGGCCTCACTGAAAGATACGCAAGCAACGCATTTGAATGTATTGCCGAGGGTTCGGGTTTCGGGAATCGGTTCAAGTAGCTGAGCCTTGATTTTCGCATCCGATCGAGGTAGAGCAAGTTTTGTGGGCAGATACCGAAGATTCAATACAAAGAAAGAGCAACGATTCTACAATCCATTTGACTTCGACTTTGTCAATGTCATTGCGGCGAAAGAGCAACGCAAGATATCGACTCGGACGACGATATCGTGGCATGTTTGTGTACGCCCCAAAAAATCAACACAACCAAAACATGACCACCACGCAATTCCAACTGTGACTTCTGTTTTTTTTCATAATTTTTAGAAATGCGCAAGGCCTCTAAATACTCGAGCAGGGTTTGCGAAGGAGTCTACTCAGCGAGGATTGGGTAGGCGGAACTGAAACTCCAACGACATTCCGAAGAAGTCCGTTGTCGACTTTCCGAACCCTCAGAACACCACCTTTCCACCCGAAACAGAAGCTCTCTCAATGTTCCCAATGGCGCTTGGCACTCGCCATTCAATTATATGATATATCCTCATCATTGTCCCAGCTGTATTTCATCAATGACACTGCGCCCAGTCTGCTTCGAAACGGGTCTCTCTACGTCACGGACAATCGAGTTTCTAAAGCTCCTTTCTCCGCAAATCAACGAAGGTATTTACACCAAATAGTCGTCCCCAAATCTCATACTAATCCACCGTATCAATTTATCAACAGATTGCAATGCCTATGAGCTACAAGTCCTCGTCTTCACCTATACCCTCCGACCCATCTCCCCGCAATCCACGTGTGCACCGACAAACAGGCATTCCATCCGTCTCACGCCCAAGGTTATCATCCAATACCAGCAGCGGGCCCAGTCAGGGAAGTCTTGGAACCCAAAAGACAGCTCACCACCTCCTTTCCAAGACGCCCGATGCCTCCGAACAGCATACGCCCTCCACGACACGGCGGCGATTCGCATCGATGCCCCACCAGCAGGCCTTCACCCATGTGCACCACGATACGAATGACGGGATGCGTGGACGTAATGCTAATGTTGCCAGTCCACCCATTGTCGATTTTACGATATTCGAGGACACCTACCGCGGTCCGCGCAGCGGCAACTACGAGGGGCTCATGGCACGGCGCTCAAGGGCCAATACCCTCAGGAATGCCTCGGACAGCTTCACGCGACCAGCTTTGAAGAGACCGCCGACGCCTTCCGCAGGAGCGAGTGCAAAACCTATCCCAGCCACGGGCGTTCCCCTGCCTGCTTCTGCGCGAAAGCCTGATCCCCGGCTCATAATATCGTCGTTGGAGAATGTCTTCGGAGATGCGCAGAGTGTGGATGAGTATTTGGACGCTCACGAACTGCTGGCTGTGCATCAGCTTGACCAGGTGGATTTTGAGGATCGTGAGCGGTTGAGAAAGGATTTGCGTCTGGGAGGGAAGCTGGAAATTCCGGGGCAGAAAGGTGCTCTAGGTGCGTTTTTGCGTTTTTTTCTTCTTTTCTTTTTTTGGGTTTCTAACGAGTTATGTATAGCGGTTCTTGGTGAACCTATACGTAAAGCATCCGTTTATGCTTCGACATCGATGGTACTTGCTGGTCGAGAACACGAACTACCCATTATCGTCGTAAATACCGTGGAAGAACTTTACCGAACTGGTAAACATTCGGTTCATTTTCGACTCAAAGAGCAGTACATTGATATGATCTTCTTTCAGGTATCTACCAACCCAATCTCTTCCGCGCCCTCCCAAATCGCGCACGTCTGCTAGAGCTCATCGACATATACGATTCTGCCACACAACACCAAGGGAGCGTCATTCGCTCTCGGCGGCCCCCCCTCCACGTCTGCCTCGGCCTCTTCTAAACCTCAACCCATTCCACAGGCTGGCTTCGGGTCGCACACGTCCCTACACCTCGAGTCGACTCCCGATATCTGCGCCCTGCTTACGACATATCTCTCGTCGCTCCCTGAGCCTATTCTTCCCCCGCCGCTCTTCGGAGCTCTGTGGGAATGGTGTGGGTTGGATGAAGAGGATACGTATAGCGACGTGGGTGCGGTTGGGGAGAAACTCCTACGTCAAGACTCCTTCGGCCCGCGCATTTCGCACATCCCACTCGCGCGTACCTACACGAGCCCCGAGGAGTCGACACGCATCGTTATAGCGCAGCTGGTGCTGCATCTCCTACCCTCGGCGCATTTCTCGCTGCTGGTATATTTGCTGGCATTTTTCAGCCAGGCGGCGCTGGTGCAAGAGGAGAATGGAGTGGGCGTGGCGGATCTGGCGCGTATGTTTGGGGGGAGAATTTTCGGTGACGAATCGATATCTGAGGGAGCGGAGGTGGGTGGGGTTGTCGGTCAGGGTGATGGTAAAAGAAATGCAGTGTTCGATACGTCACAGACGAGAAGGACCGGCGAGACGATGATGAGCTGGTTCTTGCGGCGATGGGGCCCGCTCTCCGAGGGCCTCTTCGACGTTGTGGATGATGCAAAGATGGGGATCTTCCATCGAACGGTAGCGAGGAGGGATAGTCTGGGGAAGGACGTCTTGCATCGGCCGTTGAGCTTGACGTCCAGCTCTGGATCAGGATCGGGAGAGTTGGCGATGGCACTACCCTCGCCTAAGTTTGAATTGGGAAAAGAGTGGGTGACGCCCCAGCCGCGTGGAAGGGACATCGAGACGGAGGAGAGGGCGCCGGTTCCGAGGATCCATTTGGATGGGGTGCCGTTGCATTCGACACCGAAGGCGAGTGGGGAGGAGAGGTATAAGGAGAACGATTTGTTCGAAACGGAATGTATTGCTGATGACGAGTTCGGTGCGTTCATTGTGTTATTTTTTTAGCCATTGATTGTACTCTACTGACGCCGTTCAATGCACAGTTGTTTTGGCGCCTACTTCTGCAGGCGCTCCAGACGAGACGTTGGATATTACTCAGTTACCTTCTAGGATATGCGAGGACGTCGCGCGCGCGTCATCTACTGCTACCTGTAAGCGCATATGTCGCTTACCTTTCTGTCAAAATAACTCATCTTGAATATAGTAGACGAGCGTCTGATGGATATCTCCATGCCCACCCTCCTCAACCAAACGCTCTTCACCTCAAATCTCCCCAGTATCCCCATCCCCGCTCCCCAGCGCTCCCACCGCAAATCCCCTAAGCCACACAAGTTACCCAAACACATAGAGCGCGAAGTGCAAACCATGCGTGTTTCCCCAGAAGAACTCGTACACGTCCTCCAGCTCACAGCGCACCTCGAAGCACAACTCGAGGAACGGACCAATGCGCTTACGGAGGCGTTGAAGGACCTGGCGCGGGCTAAGCTAGGTGCGGCCCGCTTGCAGGAGAGGGTTAGGGAATTGGAGATGGAAACGCACAGAAGGCGGAGGGCAGAGGAGGAAGAGGGGGATGGTGAGGGGGGTTATCATACGAGGTTGGAGGCGACGAGGAAGGAGAGGGATGATGCGCAGGAGCTGGTTAGTGAAATCAAGAGGTTGGTCAGAAATTAGGTCGTGATTCGTGGTACATTTGAACCAGATGCGGGTCGATTAGACGGAACTCACTGATATGCACTTCGTTGTTCCTTCTATATGATCTTCTGTGGTAGAAAGCAATAGTAAACTTCCGGACGTAGTATGCAAAGTCAATGATTATAATCTGCTTGCTGTGAGTAATAAGCGCTGAGCACTGAGTGCCGAGCTCTAGTTCAATATACCTGTTAAGTGTTGTAACAGAGATTTCGGAATAAATTCTATTGTGGAGAACTCTCCATTTCCGTTGTCAACTGTACAATTTGAACGTGAGTCTTTGCTCCAGAAACTGCTGGCCTCTCGACAGATTATGTTAATTTTGCTTCGGCAATCAGATTATTGATTGTCAGCCGGTTGGCGCCCATGTCATTGTGTTGGAGAGATTCACGGGAAATTGTGTTCATACCACTTGTTCGCGATGAAGTACGAACTGTGCGGATAGATTAGGCATTTCCTTCGAGGCGTTTTGTATGCGAGGTATTCTCGTTATTTACAGTATCGGATTTAGATGGATTGAAGTCGTTAATTTGTGATATACAACGGACAAGCGATGAATATGTAGATAGGCGCACGTTTGGTAATTGTTATCAGGAGGATATTCAACTAGTACTTGGAATATAATTCCATGCACTTTTTGCTCTCGTCCAGCCACTTAATGCCATGGTCTGGATCCAATGATACTGTATATGTCAAAATCTATTCACTGCTCGTAGAATACACTTGTGGCCATGCCCCAGCATAAGAGACGATTGTGGAAGGATTAATATGCTTCAGAATGCTCCATCCAACATTTCGTGGTACAATCTGGACAACTGGAATTCTACGCACTCTCGATCTGATGCTAAGTGACGTATAATGGACCGATAAGCTCCCCCGTGGCATTGCCTCTAGTTAGCGGCACAGCACTTCTTCAAAGGTCTCCTTAACCTGAAATCACCTCCCTAAATGAATGGCGGAGCACGCCATCCTGGCTCGCATTTATAGGTTCGAATCATTTATAGGTTTGAATCCTACATCTTCTTGTCACTATCCTTCAGCGCTCAGCTTCAACAATGATTGATTTATATCTAACATCTCCAGCAGTGCTCTCTCCGATATTCGTGACTGCGTGGCTAATTTATAAATCCTCTTATGGTTCGTCGAAGAGGTATCCTCCGGGTCCTTTGCGCCTTCCCATAATTGGGAACTTACACCAAATTCCTACGAAACACCCATGGCTAATCTTCTCAGAATGGAAGAAGGCCTATGGTATGTGCCCTTTGTCGAGCCTTGCCCAAAACTCTGACTCGTGATAAATATAACGTATTATAGGTGGTTTAATTTACCTGGACACTATGGGAAGCTCTATGATGGCGATCAACTCAGCTGATATCGCAAAGGATCTACTCGATAAACGTTCAGCTATTTATTCCGACCGGCCAGTGTCTGTGAGGTTCTAGGATAATTCCTCTGTGCTCTTACTGAAATAATTGTGTATGTCGGAAATTCCAGAATCGCATATGAACGCATTTGAACGCGTCACAACGGACGTCATTTACTAAATGCGGACCGTAACAGCCTAACACGTGACAACAAAAATGTAACATCGTTCTGTTGCCGTTGGCGCTCGGCATCTAGCCATTGCTACTCGGCATTCGGCAGGTGTCACATTCAGCGAGCAGTTCAACTGCCGTTATTACTTAAGCGAGTCGTTCAACTGCCGTTGTGACACTCTCAGAATGTTCTGACCGAGTTTCAACGGCGTTTGACTGGCGTTCTGGCTTATTTAGTCCGCGGTACTGGAGTGACCAAGATTTATTTCTTAGCTACTGGTCATTACTGCTTGCTGCTAAGATTTTGAATGACTGAAACTATGTTATTAAGTAGTTTGGGTCAATAAAACATTAGTCACTAACCTGTCACTTTGCCTGTTCTGAACAAATTGTGGCCCTTGGAGTCCGGACGCCCTCGCTAGATCAAGACTGAGTTTTTTTCCCCCTTCCTCCTCTTTTCCCTCGTCCACGCTGTGCCCCACGTTGAACCTCATTGCCAATGCGACCAGCCGGGTTCTCTATTTCTGTGTTCTCGGTACTCGCTTGACTTGCTTGGCATTGAAGTCGGCGCTGACCCGTAATTTCATCGAGTTCCAAGTCCGCAGGCAAGTGGCTAGACTCTGACTGCTCACCCATTACATCTCCTGGGGCCGTCTCCAATTGAAGTGGCATAGTAGGCTGTGAAGCTTCAACTTGTTTGTGTGACTGTGCCTGTTATTGAGATTTGAATCAGTCATCGAGATATCTCAAACTTCCTAATGATACACATTAAGTACTTACCGAGTTTTGTGCAGCAACAGTGGGCCTGGAAATCGTATTGGACCCATTTTGAATGGTTAGCCGATTGATGCCCCGAATAGCGCTTTCAACACCACTACTGACTTCCTCCTCATCAGTATCTTGTTGATTGGATTTTGTCCCTTTCTTTTTAAATTCAACACAATATCCTGAAAGAATTGAAATAGCTCTTCAGTGATTGGATCATCATTGAAGCTATTTAGCATAAGAATCGACTTGTAGGCAGAGAATATTTCGCCATAGGGAATATTTGAGAATTTTCCAACAATTTCAAGGACCCTATCGCTTGAGTGAAGGAAAATGGACTGAAATGGTCATAAATATTGGCATGTTTCAATTGTTTGAAAGAGTTATGAGTTACCAATGTTGAAACAAGAGCTATTGCGCCTGGTGTTATATGCTCAATGGACCAAACTTGTCCTTTTGACTTGGAATTTGGCGGCTTGGTAGGATCCAACAGTGATGAACATCCAAACAATATACCTCGCAGAAGCTGAAATGTAATTTCAGTATACTTATATGTAGAAGAAACATGGAGAAAAGTATACCAGTGCAAGTTCTTCGGAGCGAAAAAGTGTCTCGTTAGTAGGGTCAGTTTTTCTGCCCGGGTATAAAATAGGAGCAAATTTGGAAAATCGATTTTTGTTTGGATCGTAGATGGCGCTAACAAATTCGGGTTCTGCAGCACGATCATAATCCGGTTGATACTTAATCTTGTCCTGCTTGAATACCACTGGTGCAATGTCATTTCGAAGCTTGAAGATCATTGACCGTCGGCTGCTATTTAGTGCGGCAATAAACTAATAGATAATCAGATTAAGTAGTGTGTGCAAAGAAATTGTAGCGCGCACCTCTTCACCAAATGAAGAATGTCTAATCATATGCTCATGCAAATCTTTAGGAATTTCAAGGAAGAGCTCAGCGATAATACCCTTTGTTTGAGAGGCCGGGGATTTGTAGCGATCAGATGCATATGCAAGTTTGCATCCCGGATTTTCTACCATGAATTTTGAATTGTCCAAAAAGAGCTCGTTCATAACGCCAAATCTGCGCGCATGTAATGCAATGCGATCATCATCTTCTAGAGCTTTTGGCGCTGGTACCTTTGATTTGCCTTTCGAAGTCCTGGTTTTTTCGGACTTCGTCTGGTTTGATTGCAACACATTAAGGTCAGCATATTTCTTTCGAAGGTCTTTATTTTCAGATCGTAATTTCTCTAGCTGGAGCTGGGTATCCCTAAGGAGCTACAAACATGAAGGCTCAGAGATCAGGACAGTCTTTAATCTTGAGCACTGAGCATACCTTTGTCGCACGGTTGTCCAAGTTGGCTATCTGCTCGTGACTCTGAGATCCAAGTCTGCCGTTATGATTTTTCAATGTTGCTGGTATCTCCTCGTCCGAGCTAGAATCAGGGACTGATCTGGTCTGTATGAAAGGCGAATATTAGACTGACGTCTGTCATCAAAGTGAGAGAACTTACTGAATTGCTTCTTTTTCTGCTTTGGCCAACTTCTTTCTGGACGACATCTTTGCCTTTGCCTTTGGTCTTTGAAGGTCCAGGTTCTGTAGCCTTTTGGAAGGACTTATTCTGCTTTTGAGGTTGCTCATCAATACCGTCAGAGCCAGAGCCAGATTCAGAAGATGAGGAAATCATTCCATCAATATCAATGAACTCTTGTTCAGAAGAATCTTCAAAATGAACCCGTTTGCGTCTGGCCATAGTAAATAGATACAGCAAGAGTAGAACTAGGTAATGATAGTGAGTCTGAGTGAGTCAAGAGTGCCTAGTGACCGGTACAGTGTGACTTTGTTGAACCGTGGTGAAAGTTGACATAATTTCTGCAACTTCAGACAGTGGAAGCGACACATCTTGAGCAGCTCCGCCACAATTCAAATTATCTCTGCAAGCATTTTCGACACCTCCTGCCCTCACGAAGTGGTTAAATGTCCACAGTAAACGGAAATATGGTTTAGTTCCTCTATCCAGATCATTTCCAATTGCTGACCCAATGTAAATAGATAGCCTTGGGCGGACACAATAATCAAAACATGTCGCTTTCGAAGCATCAGAAATCCTTGCTGAGAAATACAGGGAGGAACAGGAGGCAAAGATCATCAGGGATTGGGCAAAGATGCAGCTGGATACATCAAAACGAGTGCTTCGAGATGCGAGAAAAAAGCACAAGCTGAAGGAGAAAGAAGTGGAAGAGCTTTTACGAACAATTCATCGATCCGGCCTCACTCCTATACTCCCCACAACTTGCCAATGTAATCCTGGGAGACCAACAAGCTTGACATATGTAGTAAGATCCACGGGTGGTACGTCACATCATATGGTAGCATGTTTGATTCAGCGCATGCTCACAAGAATGATTCAAATGTTAGATGTACATGAGATTTCGATTGAAGGTGGAAAGCCTATTGTTCTTATCGCTGAATGAATGAGAACAAGGATGTCCACATAATATCATCATAGGGGGTTTCAGGAAAGTGGGAACTTTGTTTCTTGTTCATAGAATA
This sequence comes from Pholiota adiposa, assembly GCA_009935795.1. Lineage (NCBI taxonomy): Eukaryota > Fungi > Basidiomycota > Agaricomycetes > Agaricales > Strophariaceae > Pholiota > Pholiota adiposa. The sequence goes on along the minus strand of QEYC01000224.1, from coordinate 93,970 downwards.
CGTCGCATTTCCGAGTTTGTAAAGCATTTGCACAGTTGGTTGCCATCAGAATCCAGATTATGAGACAAAGACAGTCAAATGCCAAAGAAAAAATTGTATACACAGTAATTCACAAATGCAATGTAAGATTACATCTTTGCATTCAGGTGCAGAGTTGAGACTTTCTGAGCAGAGATTTAGGACGTGTCTAACATGAAATCAGATGAAGAGCACTTGAATGAGCTTCGTGCATCATATAGTAAGTTGACTACTTCACAGACACGCATCATATCCACTCACTGAACAATGTATAAAGAGCTTGGAAGACTTGCATAATTTTTGATCCTGTTGAACAGCTGAATTATGTTCGCATAAATCACCTCAAATTCTTTGTTGTGTACAGAGCAGAAAGAGGAAGGGTTTGGAGATCAAGAAGAGGGTGTAGCCTTGGAAATTTTCTTGCAAAGAATGAGGTGCTTGAAGGATATAGGGAGGTGGGTCTCAGCGTGCAGCCATTGATCAGAAATGACCGAGATACAGTGAGTGTGACATTGTGCTGCGATGAGACGACACGACGAGACGAGACGGCGGCGACGCGACACGAAGAGACGGCGACGCGACATGAAGAGACGGCGGCAACGCGACATGAAGAGACGGCGGCAACGCGACGCGAAGAGATGGCGGGATGCGACGAGACGGCGGCGACGCGACGCGATGAGATGGCGGGATGCGACGAGACGGCGGCGACGTGATGAGACGGCGGCGACGTGATGAGACGGCGGCGACATGATGAGACAGCGGCGACGTGATGAGACTCAAGCAACGACTACATAATGTCGTCGTCATGTGTATTGTTGACGTAGGACAAAAAATGTCGACGGTCGTGGAAGAGGATGACCTCGCCGTCAACATCTCCCACCGCAGTATGGAATGTTTCGTGGGGCCGTGGTTCATTTCGTCCCATTGGAAGTTAGACATGATTGAGAGATTGATACCGACGATACAAGGAGGGAATGAGTAAATAGGTTGAACTTGAGCCTGAAGCATAGATATAGTCGTCAGACATCCATGTCAATGAAAATAAATAAGTAAGCAATGCACGTACTGGAGTTTAGGGAAGTTATGGACAAGACGAAAGTATCATACTGCGGTCGTCCGGCACGGCCGAGCATCTGGTGCACATCTTGTGAAGAGAGTCCAACCCATCGACCTTTCTCTCCATCTTCCTAAGCATCCTAGATACAATGCTCTCCAAGACCAGCACACGCTCGTCGTGCAAAAGATGGATCTCGTCAATGATGATAAGGCGCACATGCCACTTCTCGGAGTGACGACAAGAATCTGCGTCTCGGAGATCTGCTGTTTCGTCATTTGCGAGCCACCCGTTACTTTCGCCGACCTCGACGCCATAGTAGACCTTCAGGCGTGCGGTGAAGTTGCCGACCATTTCTTGTACAGGGGCCTTCATAGGTGCGATGTAGACGCACTTGAATGTGTCTAGGTCGAATTTGTTCCTTCGTCACGGTGCTTTCCGAGCTCGTTGAGGATGGTAAGCATGGCTAGTAGCTACGTTTGTCTGAAGATCGTGTTAGAGAACAAAGCTGGAAGTATGACGAATGGCACATACCTTTCCAGCGCCAGTGGCCGCACAAAGTAGAATAGGCTCATCGGTTCTGAAAAATGACTGAATACAGCTTGCTCTGAATGTGGTTGAGTTTGGAAACAGTGAAAGCTTCGCGTGCCTAGGCAGGAAGGGCTGAGATAGGGACGTCGACTGTAGGCTTCTGTTTCAGCGCCGGAACGTGAATTTTTTCGTAACCCTTCTTCGAGCGCTTGAAAGAGCCATTGCATTTCTTGTTCGTCATCAGATGTACGCCCTGCGAAAATGCCATGCTTTCGAAGTCGACTGTTCGCTTTGGTTGGACCGTGGAGCCGGGTGCAGGAGTCGCCGTCTTGGGCACGGTTGCTTCTGGTCAACGTCCATAGAGTCTGAAGTGGAAGCTTTCGCCTGTCTGCCGCACCACTTCCGGTGCCACGTAAGTCCGTGTTCCGCTGACGGCCTGTCAAAGTTTGAGACGGAAAAGTCAGGATGGGCTGTCCACTCGTGTAGGAAACAAGAAATTTATCCACTAACCAATATCTTTCCATTGGTACCGGCCACTACTGCGCTCCCAAAATCCGCAATCTTGGCAATAGGTGGGAGCTGTCTATCGATGACGATGTTCTAGAATATTGCAAGTGAGCACTAATAAACCAAGGCGGGACGTATCATACGCACCTCGGGCAAGTTTAGGTCACGATGTACAGTATCACCCCTTTCGAATGAAGATACTGTTCATTTATTGATGCTTCAATATTGTGCATGTCAAGAGAGAATGCTATCGCTCACCGCCATTCCGTCGCAGATCTGGTATATTATATCTTTGACGTACCCTTCGGCTGAAATGAAATCTTTGTCAGTAATGAAGTACATATGTAAGGGCGACTCGGATATCATAAACTTACGAAGTCCATTGCTATACTGAGGCAGCGACAACAATTTCCCCAAATCACCTTCTGGCATACACTCTACCACAAGTGCTGCAATAGAAAATGAAAGAACTTTGAGAGTCAGTGCGTGCCTAGGAAAAGGCAAGAAAGGTGCCACTCACTAAGCTTCTCAGCATCCTCGCTCGACAGGTATAAGTTACAGATATTTCGGTGTCCTGCCAACGGGCGCTCGATTCGGACCCGAGAATGCTGAGGAGTCAGGACGGAGGCTGCTTTGTCGGCGGCGGCGATGGGGTTTGAATACATAGGCATCAGAGATCTGACGCTGCACCCAGAATCCATTGACAGACGGCGGTGAGGCGGTATCTTTCTTGGTCTTGATTTTTGGTGGTGGCTTCTCCATCGGTGACGAGGTCCTCATCCTGGTCCTCCGGAGCCTCGACACCTTCCTCCTCCTCTTCGCTAGATTCCTCACAAATCTCGAACCCTTGAAGTTGCTCCTCCTCTTCCTGCTCCTCCTTGTCGAAGACAACTGCCAAGCCAATCTCGGCATCCTTTAACTGCATTCCTGGTCAGATTCTTCCATGGCTTCACCGTCGGCATGGTTAGTCATTAAGCTTCTTCAGCAGATTGACGACCTGGGAAAACTTGTGGTCAGAACAGGTTCAATAACGTCCTCAATCTTCATCTTGTCGAAATCCTTCATACCCTTGTTCTTGAGGGTTTCGAGCACGGTGTCGGCGGCGCTGCAAACAATATCTTGGGGTTAATCTCCGAGAGATGTATGGACTGCGAACAGGATAAGCTCGTAAACTTGTCGTGTTTCGGCGGTTCGATGTCGGTGTAGCCATAGCCGGAAACAGGGTTCCGCTTCGATGCTGCCTTCCCGTCCGCACCTTCTACTGCCTTCTGCTTCATCTTGTTGCGGTCCTTTGGCGCTTGCCGAATGACTCGAGACCCATGTCCTTCGGGTCGATGCAACCAGCAAGAGATACTGGGGCGCCACCAGGCTACTTGTCTCCTCGCGGAAATGGTGCGTCATCAGAACAAGCGATAAGTATCCCGAAAGTTGGGCTTTGTTGACATCGTCGTGGCGCTGAAAAGAGAAATTGCGTCGATTGTATGATTGTCAATCCCGAAGTGTGAAACCGACGACCATTTCCAGGCATCTCGGGTAGGCAGCATAGATGACTGTCCAGGAGCATTCTAAATTTTGAGTAGGGCGCAATCTGAGTGTAATCTGGTCAACGTTCTACGATCGTCGATGGGGAAGAGATTGGTATCAAAATGCAAACCACGGAAAGGAACATGCGCTCACCTTCCAGCTTTCCCACTTGGGTCAATATGACATCCTGTGTCCAACTTCTACCGGTGCTGCCAGGGCCTGAAGTTGGAGTTCCGATGTCGACTCTGGTCGAACGGACTCGAGCTCGATGTTGAATTTGAGTTTGAAGCAGTAAAATTCTGAATGGCAGAACTCGTCCGTTCACGGACTTTGTCTGAAGAGTCTGACGAAGGGAGATGGCGAGAATGGTTACGCACTGGCAGGTTGTGTTGCGAACCGTTGCAAAACCGCCGGCGGAGCTACGGAAGAATTTGACGCCAACGTTTGACTTGTACGCGAAATCGGCATCATCTGGAGCAGTGCATGATAGGTTCAGAAGTGGACTACAATCATGGGCACCTGTATGATGAGGTGGATATAGTAAGTTACAACATTACATCAATTGAGAATTAAAAGCTCACATTGACAGAACCAGAACCGGCATGCCATGACGCCGCCTACACGCCGTCGTCATCGTGCACCGACATCGATCATCAATCATGAGGGGATGTTCATTGTGCGCTGCCGCTGGACATTGATGCCAGCATCATTAACACAGGTGAGATTTTGTCGTCTGAAACTCTTGAGTACCCCTGCTGTTTGGATCAATTTTGTTGAGTTCATGATGTTAGTTCCTCTATTGTCATTGAGACTAACCGAAGTTTGAGCAGCCTATTCTCGTTGTTTGTGGCGAGTATGGAATCCTAGGTTTGGCTGAGGTGCAGCCTGCTGTGAGAGAATACTAGTGTCGCCTGGACAAAGACATGTAGAAGGAGAGCGAGGGCTGGGCCTCTTGAAGTTGAAGGAATGATGGAACGTGAAGTTGAAGTGCGGTGGGTGCCATGTGATGATGTGATCAACACTTCAGGAGTTCCTTGACACGCAACATGATATCTGAATCACAAACATCAAATACTAGATATTCCTCATCCTTGTCCATGGTAGGTACCAGAACAACCCCACGTATAATTGAACGAACAAATATAAATTCGGTGGCAGTATCTCTTTCCTTGTGAAGCCGAAGAAAACGAAGATCCTTGTCTTTCGTTAGTGTTGCGCCTGTCGATCGTGCATTCTTGAAGGGTTGAATGAGAGCTATAGGATAGCTCTCATTCGAGATCTGGAGGATAAATATAAACACAAGTTGAGCAAAAATTATTCCCTGTGATGTATCCACAAGAACACAATCATATCGTTCTTCGCCATTGAATTTTGGTGAGCATCGTAGGTAATCCGTTTTTGCTCGCCAAGAGATGCGTGATTCATATGTAACTTTCATGAAGCGGAATTCCCTGATCTGAATTGAGAAATCAATTTATGATTAGGAGGCGAGAGCCTTGAAAGTAATAAAGATTAAGGCTTTCAGACTCACTTTTGTTGTTAGGTGCACCGTCAGAAGATCCCGGCTGAGGTTCTTGTTAGAGAGCCCAATTTGAAGGAAATCCTCTAGCTTTTTTATGAATTGTCTGTATCTTGCATTTTCAGACTGATTTTCAAGGATGGTGTAAATTGCTGTTAAGTTTTGAGGGGCTCCCAACTGAACATTCCTGAAAAGATATTTTGAATCTTGGACCTTTTCTTCCTCTGAAAGGTCACGACTCATTAGAGTACCATTTTCTAAAAATGTATTAGCATTTGAAAGAAAAAATAGAAAATCAGAGTCGCACTGATTTCATCTGAATAATCAATCATTTCACGTATAAATTGCGCAACAAAGAGATGATGGTCTGCGCGCAAGATCTATAAGGAACCAACAATCAATATAAATACATTTAAATTCTAATCTGCCTCAGACACTTACTTGACCATCAATGTTCTTGAAATTTGAGCGGTGCAAATATGAATCCTTCAATGGGCCATGCAGTGACTCATTGATAAGAGAATCATAAACAAGTAAGACACCTTTTTCAGGAATATCATCAAATCCATGAACATGGTAATGCATCTTGGGAATATTCCAATTTTTGACTTTTTCTTCAGATGAAGTAGCTTGAATATATTTCTGTCAAAAAATGTATCAAAACAATGAAATAATTGAAATCTTCGAAGAAAATGTATACCATCATGTGTTTGGCAAAAATATTCAACTCCTTTTTTCCCTCTAAAAGAGTTTCCTCTGTATGGACATCCATTAAAAAGTATGCATCAACAATGAGATAGTCTCGAATGCATTGTAAAAGCAGATATCCATTAGGGCTTGCTCTTTTTGACAAGATACTATGAGCAATAAATGGGCTAATCTATAACAGTAATTAGTCACATAAAATTTGCCCAAAAGAACTTACTGATAATAGCTTACCTTTACAATATCTTGAAGTTTCATAGCATCAGAGAATTTTATATCCATTATATGGGTAAAGTGGTTAAGTCCTCGCCAGCGGGGAAATTGTGAAGCTCTATTATCATGGATATTAGTTCATGTACATACAATACTATAATAGAAATACAACTTACAAATCATCAACCTTTTTTGCAGCAGACTTTCCTATGGCATTGATATATACTTGGAGTGCTTTCCAAAGATGCTTTCCACCAAGACCATGAGGATAATTGTGCATGTGATCAAAAGAAAGGGCTTTATGAGGGTCTGAAAATCGAATCTCCCAAAATGCATTCTTGAAAGACAAGTTAAGTTTTAAGTATTAAAATTTAGATTACACATACCTCTAATCCCCGAAGACCATTCTCCTTGAGGAGCTTCTCTGCTTGAGCATTTTTACTTTGTGCTTGTAAGTCCAATGCTTTTTTTATGATACTTTGTGTTTCTTCCATGGTGCGTAATTTCCAAGGTATTGGAAGGGAGAAATCATTTTGATGGTCTCGATGTACCATGCATATCGGACATGGACAATCTCCCAAAAGTCCACGAATAAGAGCCATAATGCATCTGTAAATTACAAAGAAATAAGTTTTATAAGTCATTGAAGTCAAAATATCATAGTAGTCTACTGTGATACTCACTGCTCTTCATAGTCTGCTGATAATGCAAAGACAAATGGGAACAAAAGCCGTAAAATTTGATCACCACACATTTTGGCATAGCCTAAATGTGAATAATCCTTGATACTTTCAAGAAACTGGCGGAATGAATCATGCCATACAACTCGCTTGAAGTTCACGTAGTCTGTTGATCCTTTTTCTTCAGAATCCTCCTCAACCTAAGTAAAAATTTTATAAATTATACATTTGAATTAGAGAGAAATATGCTTACAATAGGTAACCATCCTACAAGACGACCACCAGCATATCCACGTGAATTGCGTACTGATGATGATAAATTTACCAAGCGTGCATAGACTGGATATCCCTTTGCTGTGCCAAAGGATGAAAGTGTTGTTTTATCTGCATAAATTAAAATACCCAAAGGCTTTCCGTCTAGTGGTAACTGGGACTAATGTTTGAAATTAGTCAACTATGAATTTTATTATTAACAATAAATCCATACCTGAACATTCCACATTCTATCTGCAGAACAAGGTTCATGAATAACACGAATGTACTTGGTTCCATTGAACTTGAATAGCTTGTATGCATCCCACTCAAAGTAGGGTGCTAAGGTTGGATCATCAACAAGGTCCATTAGCCAGTCCCATATTGATCGAAAATGAATTTCGTAGGTTTCTTGAATTTCCTTATAGGATGGATTGATTGTAACAGTTTGAAACTGTGAATTGAAGAGAGAACAGAAGTTAGAATATTTAAACATATACATAGAAAGAATTTAAAATACAGGTGTTAATAGTGATGATGCTTGTTCCCATGTTTGTTGGAGGTGTTCATAGCTTGTAATGTTCAGAGAATCCTCGCCGGACTTTATACGGTTTATGATTGCAAGCAGGTCTTCAAAATCTGATTTATTTAGACATGCACGAAGAGCAAGATCAGCAAGAGCAAAGTCAGTTCGTGATTGAAATGGTCGCCATGGATTTGACATTGGCGGTGGTTCATTAGTGGTCCTTTCACGTTCCTGGTAGTCCTCAAACAAGTCAATTTTGGTTGGCCGCTGACTATTCGGATGATATTCCGTCTTCATAGTGTCTGGAGGAGGCAAATTTGAATTATCAACATTGACCGTCACAGTTGGTTGTTCCATATTTGCAGCCTTCGGAGGCTGCTCCTGCTGGTTAGTTGTAGATAAATTGTAGTTGCCAGAAGACAGTCCGGCGTGGTGTTTATTTGGATCGTTTGGGCCGTCTACAAATGAACGATTAGATCTAGACATCTGAAGTCACTACGAGTCGCTGACGTACCGTGAGATCGAGGGTGCCGAGATGTCGCTCCAGTATCTCGGGGTATATGAGCTATTTGCAAGCGCGATTTTGGCCTTTCCCATGGAGGAGCTTCGACAGCAACATCATTGAAGGATTCTCTTTGAGTTGATGATTCTGGACGTCTTTTTCTGGATCCCAGTCGTTCCCAAGGAGGGATGATGTCAGGCTCCTCATTTTCTTCAGCAAGGCGATCCGCTGCTAATCGTGCTCCTGGAATAATACAAGGCATTGGATAAATAAATTTGTGCTGCCTTCATGACAGGTTCGCTCACTTTTGCGTCCTCCAACTTTTTCTCATATTCCCTATTCCGTTCTGCTTCCTTAGATTTACGGGTACACGTCTTGATATGATGGCCCATTCCTCGCTTAGAGAATGTATTGCCGCAACCAACCGGGCACAATTGGCCTGCATCCGGATCTGCGTCCGAATCATTGGACTGGATCCGAGTCGGTGCTAGGAGGGACGATAACTTGCGCTGCCCAGGTTGTTTTTGAGATGTGGAGACTATATCTTCATGCGTTAAGAACTTATGAGCCATGATTATTGAATAGAAGTAGGTAAAACAGAGTGTGGAGCAACAATATTAGGACGGATGAGGGATCGTTGAAACGGCGTTCGAGCGACGTTCAAACGATCGATAAGCGTTTGGATAGGCGGCGCCGGAGTTCTAACACTGAAGCTGGCATGAAGCCGGCGTTCTGACAAAGCAACCGGCGTTCTGACAGAGTTGAACATGCCGTTGTAACGGCCTTGCCGTTGTAACGCTTTTCGGGAATTTCCGACATAGGTCATGAATGGTGAACTGTACGTGGATAATATATAGCCTTTAATTGTCTTCCTTTGAATCATCCCCTCGTTAGCGTGGGCTTCTCCGAACTATTCTCTCTGAGGCGCTACGGTTCCGACGGATGGCGCAAGCAGCGGAAGATTGTCTCCCAAGACGTCAGTTCTAGCAAAATTCCAAGGTACTACTCATTACAGGAAAGCAAAGCAGCCGCTCTTGTCAACCACCTTCTTAAAGACCCTAGCGCACTGCGAAAGAAGGTTCAGCTGTGAGTCAACCTTTAATATATTTAATGTCGATGGATGCTTATCCAGTTCATTAGACATGTAGGATCCATCATCTTTCGAGTTGCATATGGTTACCACGTCACGTCTCCAGAAGATAAGATGCTCATTGAACCTTTGAATATGATGAACCAACTTGGACAGACGACGGCGCCCGGTAATTTCTTGGTTGATTTCATTCCTATTTGTACGTTAGCCTCGATATTCACCCCACGACACTGATACATGTGTCTACTTGATTTTAATTGTAGTACGACACATGCCCAGATGGTTTCCTGGATTTGGGTTTCTGAAGTTAGCAGATGAATGGCGAGCACAACTGCACCACACGGCGTTCAATCCGTATCTCTGGTGCAAAAATAATCTGGTTAGTTCACTGATCTTTTGCAGATCAATGTTCGCACTTGAACGCTAATTTCTGCTTGCACAGGAGACAGGAAAGACGCTTATGCCGAACCTCTGTGGATCCATGATTCAAGACGCTGGCGGGGAGATTACTGAGAGCGACGAACATGCACTGATTTGGGCAGCTCTGACAATGCTCGGCGGTGGTTTGGATACAGTATGGTGTTTCAAAAAATTTCGAATAAATACTTACGCGTCTCCCTTTAGAATACATCCCTCACTCTTACTTTCATCCTGGCTATGATTTTGAACCCAGAGGTCCAGAGAAAGGCGCAAGCCGAACTCGACGCTGTCGTGGGAAAAGACCGTCTTCCTATCATTCAAGACCGACCGCAACTCCCATACGTTCGCAGTATTTTGGCGGAGGTCATGCGATGGGCACCTCCGGCACCTCTTGGTTCGTAATCAAAAATGAGGCGGATTTATTAAACGGGCTGGATGCTAAAACACGCTATTAGGCATTCCACATGCTACGAACGCCGACAATATCTACAACGGATACTTTATTCCCAAAGGAACTGTAATTTTCCCCAACATCTGGTAAGCACTTTAAAAATTCACATCTCTAAGTACAGTCACTTATATTCTTCGTCAAATTAATGGTGGCGCCTACCAAGGCATATGCTTCACGATCCCAATGTATTCACTGATCCTATGCAGTTCAATCCGGAGCGCTTCAATGGCGACGACGCAAAAATGGACAAAGCGAAAGATTTAGTTTTTGGTTTCGGACGGCGCTATTGCCCCGGTAAAGAATTTGCTGAAGGGACCCTCTTTGCCATCATTTCGACAATGCTGGCGACGTGCGAACTCCTCCCCGGCCTGGATAAGAACGGGAAGGAAGTGCTTCCGGAGTACGCGTATACCAATGGACTTGCTACGTACATCAAATTTCCATCTGCGAACCTCATGTGCTGAACGATGTTTATTTCTGCCAGCTTTCCAACAACCTTTTCATTGCGAGTTAAGGCGCGCTCACTGCAGTCTGCCTCGTTTCTCGCTGATGCTTCAATAATCGTCGAGTAAGACATCTGGAACTATTCAAGAAGGATTTTTTCAAAATAAGCAATGTCTTCGATGAATCAATAATTTCTCGGCCCATGTAAATAACTATAGGACTATCCAATTCCTCAATAATTCCTCTAGCCTTTTCAGTAGTTTATCCGATGAACAATTGCGAGCTTTCAAGCGATTTGACACTTAAAAGTTAAAACCACCTTATCTTGAGCTGCATGGAAGACGCTCTTGGCCGGATGATATAAACAGAGTTTGAACAGAGTTTGAAATTATCTGATTCGATGTTTATGCCGTTGATCAACTGGTGATCATGTGCCGTGGTCACACTTTTCTTGGCAAGTTGACCCAAGACACTGTGCCACAGTGCGCGTCTTATCTTTCTACTCTCATCTCGAGGCGTTCAACTGCTTCTATCTCTCGAGAAGTCTTCTGCCTATTCAGCCCATGAGGAGCTCGTCTACTCTTATCAAGCATCCTCTACCCTAAAGGACGCTTTCAGTATGCTGAACTTGCCAGCTGGCAGCAGAATCTTAGTGCGATCTGCCTGTACGCCTAAACTCGCTATCTGCGACTATATTGATCGCCAAAAGATGTTGTTTTGCTCAGGCTGCAAACAGTGTAAGCTGTTCAGTGCTAGGATGGTCTGTAGAAACACAGAACGGTTGGACCCGCGATCGCATGATCATTGTTTGCTTCACCGGCTCCCCGACATGTGGTACACTATTGATATCCATTGCTAGCGCACATGGATAGCCACATCCTCTATGACATGGACCTGGTGCTTCCTACTTACATCGTAGTCTGTTCTCTCATCCGTCACCCCAAGCTCGCCACTGGACCTTGTACTTCCGCCATTAGAGGTTAAGGTTTAGGACTTGACAAATTTAACCTCCATGTGCAATATTTCTTGGCGACATCTTCGCGGTAGACTCTGCCTTGCGATAGAAGCGTATAAAACATGGCTATAATGGCCACATTTTGCAACGCATCTTTGCATTCCAATCCTCTAATTTCTAGTCGACAACAACTATGCGCTTCTTCAGCAGCCTTTTTTCGCTCGCACTGCTGGCTGTAGCAGCCGTTGACGCTGCTACCCCTTTGCGTGCTGTTGAAAAATTCCACGGAGACACTTCTGGTCGTTATATCGTCAAACTCAAAGACGGTGTCTCTAAGTCGTCTGTCCTCGCCGGTATCAAGAGCGCCAAAATCACGCATGACTGGAAAGTCATCAATGGATTCGCAGGTTAGCTGACCTTAATGCTCACGCCGTCTGACTATCTAACCAATGTTCGATATGAAGGCGATCTCGACGATGCTGCGCTTGCCGCGCTTCGTGCGTCGCCTGACGTAGAATATGTTGCTGAGGACGGTATCATGCACACCATGACTACTCAGTAATTAAAGTTTTTTTTGCACATTCGCGGTAGCCTGATGGATTGAATTTTTAGGACGAACGCCCCCTGGGGTCTTAGTCGCATCAGCTCTGTCGCGAAACTGACTAGCACTTCCACTAGGTAAGTGTCACAACCTCTCTATTTTCTTGGTAGCATTTCTTGTTGACGCCATTGTATAGCTCTTTGACTTTCTCTTACACATACGATGCTTCAGCCGGCTCGGGTGTTGATATCTACATTGTTGGTATGTCCTCCCTTCCACCTGTTCTAAATTTATGTCGATCGAGATCTGATATACATTCCAGATACTGGTAAGTTATATACAGCCTATGATTTGGTTCTTATTCAATGTTTCGTCCATAAGGTGTTTTCACTTCACATGCAAGTTCATTCTCATAATTGCGTACCTCACAAAACTAATCAACGTACTCTTAGTCTCAATTTGGTGGACGTGCTGTCTGGGGTGCCACCTTCGGAGGATATGCCAGCGCTGACGGAAACGGCCACGGAACTCATTGCGCGTTGGTAGTTTCTTCTCTCTCAGATGTATATTCTCATTCTTTCGCCTAAGTGGTACCGCTGCCGGAAGCCAATTCGGCGTCGCTAAATCTGCTCGTATCATTGCTGTCAAAGTCCTCAGCGATGCAGGGTACGACTATTTACATCAAATTCATATTCGAGAATACTAACATGATCCCTTTTAGATCTGGTTCCGTCTCAGACATGTACGAATCATATATATCTGCGTACTCACCGCTGATGTTCTGATCACAATAGTGTTTCTGGATTGAACTGGGTCAAGACCAATGCCGCCAGTACTGGACGCCCTTCGATCGTATCTATGTCTCTTGGTGGAAGTGCATCGACTGCTCTCGACAACGCTGTCAGCTCGGTACGTCCATGTTGTCTCATGCATCAATTGATAAAATAATCCCCGCCATTTAGTTGACCGCCGCTGGAATCCACGTCGCTGTACGTAGATATTTTCCGTTCTATCCTCGCTTCTGGATCTCATCCTTCTTGTTCGACGTAGGTCGCTGCTGGAAACTCAAATGTTGATGCAGGAACTACTTCCCCTGCCCGCGCCTCCTCCGCAATCACTGTCGGAGCTAGTACCATCGCTGATGCGCGCGCCTCGTTCTCCAACTTCGGTTCCGTTGTCGATATCTTCGCCCCTGGCCAGAACGTTATCTCTTCCTGGATTGGTAGCACTACTGTACGTTACATGCCTAAACTCCATCAATACAGCACTAATATACCGCTTGGTATAACATTAGGCGACCAACAACATCTCTGGTACCTCGATGGCAACTCCGCATGTCGCAGGTCTCATTGCGTACCTCATTGCGCTCCAGGGAAACACTACCCCGGCTGCCATGTCCACAAAGCTAAAAAGCTTGGCAGTCAAGAACGCACTTACTAGTATCCGTACGTCCTTTCATTGGGTTCGTCTCTTTTCCCACTTCCCTAACAATTATTTGTAATTAGCATCGGGTACTGCTAATAACCTTGCGCACAATGCTTAAACGCGTAAGAAGTTGTGCAGGCTCAATGATCGTATACCTCGACCTGATTTATGCGACAAAGGTATTTATACGCAGAATCATTGGTGTCCATATCTTGCGCCGCGACTTTCAAGCTGTAATATATCCCATAAATGAAATTAAAGAATCTGTTTCTCGTCTCTAAAGTTTTGTATCGACTTTCTCTCCCCTAACTTCAGTTCATCCCGTTTGAACTGCCAGGTGTAACAACGATGCATACTGGATATTCGGTATTCGTTTCGAAGCTTCATACCCTGAGCAAAATGATACTACTACTTACATACACTTGTAGGTACGATGCAGTTAATTTTGGGGCATAGCAAACGGAACGGGGTATGGATAACGCGAGTATCATGATATGATAAACGCTCCTGCACCACCGTACTGGCATCTGACGGCTGAGCGTTGATTGCCTCACGGCCAACGCTCGCGCCTGGTTTTTCTGGAGTCTATTTCTATATTTTCCCTTCAATTATTTCAAATCCGCCTTATCTGTCCACCCAACGCACCGCCGCGCCCTCGAGTTTGTTGCGGCACTTATCTCAATCTTAACATCGAGAGCGTGTGTCCACGAACGACTTTTCGGAGTGTGTGTGTGGATGGTGCTTGTCTATACCTACGTTCTCACTTCCCTCTGACGTCTTCTGACGCTCTTCTTTAAAACTCGCTGCCTATCTTCGTCTCTGGCTGTCGACTCCATTTACCTCTCCCGAGCCAAATAAACTTGTCACGAGAACTGCGGTATTGGAATAGTCGATCGTTGAGTACCCTGCTATAAGTCCTTCAGCATGCGCGGTACCCCTGTCGGTCCACTGGCGTGATTGACAACATTGTCACTGTCGATGCGATCAAAGGAATAGAGAGATCCAAAGGAGGCAATGACACACATTTGAACACACATTGAGCGCGCCAGATTATCAACCCGAAAGAAGGATACTGGACATTGAAAATAGAGGGTTAGAAAGACGGGAGGGGTTAGAGTCTGTCGCTAGCGTCATGTTTGTGAAGATATATGCAGCAACGCAGGCGTCCAGATGTAGCAGAACGTCTCAGGCGGAAATAGAGCAGTAGTTTTTGAATAGTCAATCGTGTACAATTCAGTACTCAGCGCTCAGAATCAGTTCCAGTGCTTTAAGCGTTCAACTCGCATCCACGTTTGTCGCCGGATTGACACATAAGAAAATCCCTAAGACGATCATATAAACAGATTCACGCACCGATATGATTGAGTTTGTAATAAAGTAAATTAAAAAAAAAAATTGGTTGACTATAAGAGCCGATAGGAAACCCCACTCGGATACTGTAGTATAGAAGAATCTACGCTTTTGTTCCGGGAGGAGGAAGCTATAGTCCATGAAATCCGAGTCCAGAGGCCAGACAGAGGTCTCAATGACTCTTAACCTGAAATGTGTAGCGCATGAGTACAATGTTTATTGAAATGTCGTTTTCGACATACGCAAACATTTAGTCAACATACCAGAAAAAAGAAGCAAGTTTCTGCATCTTATGGTATCAAATCCGAAAAGCAGAACCAGGTTCGAGGAGGGCGTATGGGAGTTGGAAAGTGCGGCAGAAATTGCCGAGTTGCTCCGAGCTTGGTCCGAGCGCTAATGATGCGATTAACGCGTCTGCCCAGGAGTAACATTTTCTTTCTCCTCCCGCCTTTTTCCAGCATGATATCTCCTCTCGCCGCCTACAATTATTTGACCTCTAACATAGCTTTTGGGAATTATCTATGCATTACACCCTACTGCAGGGAGTACAATCAAAACCATGTACGCAGTGTACAAGAAGAGGGAAAGCAAAGACCGTCCTACCGACGTCGACACGGTGACGGTGCAGAACATGTTCGAGCTAGCTCAGCGCTCAAGCTCAAGCTTCAAGCTCAAGCCTAACCGGGATTGCGGAAGTATTCCGTTGCCCAATATTCTACGTACTTTACATACCCATTGGCACGCACCTACTTAGCTTCTGACTGCTGGTGTCCATCGCGGCGGCGGCGTATGTTTCTCTCTGATACTGCTCATTCATCTGGCGCTAAATTTGCATCATGCCGTCCAGATTTCCGAAATGGCGCACCTCCGGGCAAAGAGAAAAGGCAGTGGGGCGTGCGTGAGTGAGTGCACGCACTTTCTATCCCCTCACGCACTTGCTCACTTACTTTCTCTTGTGCTCACTCACTCGGCTGATGCCGCAGTCAGTCTCCCACGCTCCTCACACTGACATCGGCGACTCATAATCATGTCTAGTGCATAGAGTAGGCTTGATATAGTATATTACATGTATAATATACTCTTATGAAGGTTACTAAACTATTTTCATGGCACAACCTTGCTTGGAAGATCACTGGTGCACTGTAAGTGCCCGCGGCACATGCCGACAACCTGAGCTAAATAATTCTCATAATATTTATAGAGGGCTTCCGACCTATAATGAGTGCACAAAACATGCAGCAGTGAAGTGACAGTTGTTATCAATATCCAAACTCCTCATATATGTATATATCTTCCTTAAAAAATTGTTGTTATAAGTTATAACCTGAAGTGGCCTCGAATTGGACTTGCACATGGTAACATGCGGTAAGAAGTTCATAAATACGGTTGAACTGCTCCGGGCGCTTAATGAACATGAGTGATACCCTACAGTAACTTTCGTATATATGCATACATAGGTCATTTATAGTCATGCATACACCACATTAGGTATACACTTGTGTTTATGCGCTTGCACTCACCCGCACGCACTCGCGCTGCATCCTCACTTACCTGCACGCAGACTCACGCACCCTCACGCACTCTCACTTACTTGCATGCACCCTCATTTATTTGCACGCACCTTCACTTACTTGCCACTTACTTGCACGCACTCACGTATATTGCACACGCACTCGCGTATATTGCGCACACACTCTCCTATACCTCGCACGCACTTACCACGCACTTGCGTATACATACACGCACGCGCTCATATTTGATTATCTTTAGCTGGGTGCTCAGGAATAACAACCCACCTTTGTTTGTTGTTTTATGGCCGTGCGGATGATTTTTGTGCCTGTCCTATTGTCTCGGTGCTTGCGACTCACTCCGTCTATTTATTTCCCATTTACTTGAATTGCTTCCAAAGAACTCCTTTATTGAATTTATTCACAGGTCTGCTCTAATGTGGGTTGTATGGAAATTGGTCCTACCTTGCTTGATTCCTACGCACGCTGGTGTTCCCATCACTGACTGACAGTGACTGTTTCCAAAGCAGCTTTCTAGTTGCGCTCCTTTGTCCCACGCGCTCTGACATTACGTCTATCATGCTCTACGCTGGCGTATCCAAGTCCTCACTTCAACCCTTCCCGTAATTACTAAATCCGAATTTTACTCGCCCTTGTTCCTGTCTGTTTCCATACATAAAGTACTGCCTGTTATTCTCTTGTAGATACCCATCGTCCACCACTCATCTTGATCAGTTTCCCAAGGCAAGACGGTGGTCAGCAGGCCTCGCCCTGCTAGAGCAAAAAAGTAGAATTACATATATTGTATTTGCCCAGAGCTCTGGGGTCGATATTGATATTGTCTCTCTCGAACTTCACATTGATATCAGAAACATAGTATTGTAATATTATCCATTCACTTGACCTATGCACTGCCCCTATATACTGGCCAGCCACACGGCACACTCACCTTATGCTCACGTACTTCCCACTCACTCTTCACGCACCCTCTAGTGCCCCTCACGCACTAACGCACGCTCACTCGCGCCTCACGCACACTCACGCACCTCTCACGCACTCCTCACTCACCCTCACGCACGCTCACTTACTTCTCACTCACTTAATACTCACTCACGCACGCTCACTGCCGCCCCACTGCCTTTTTCCGGTGCCCCGCACCTCCGGACTGATATCCGCCCTAAAACCCCCTGGGTCTTGTTTGAACATCCTAAATCCTCACCGTGCTCCTTCAATGAAATTTGACGTCCTGAATGGATGTAGAATTCGCATGCTGCACGTTGCAGGCTACGCATTGCACCCTTAATGCCGGCTGTGGTAAGCCTGCAAGGCTTTTTTCAGCGGGTTGGATGAGGTCAGAAGGGGATGTTCGATGATCGCGCTGGACAACGGGTGATTCGAAGTGAGGGCTTCCTGTGCAGACGAATGACACCTTTCTGCGACCGAGTCAGGCTTCAATATTGCAATCGGATGTTGTCGGAGGATAATTCTATTGGGAAACCCCCTTTCCCGGTAAGCCTGGGGTTTCCCAGCTTGGTTATTGGGAAGCCCGGTCCCACTCATCAAATGTGCCGCCGTGCCGCGTGATATTCCACGGCAGGTGTCCGGCAGACGCCATCATGTGCCTCTCATGCGCCTCAATCTCATCGTAGCACCTCCTACACGAACCAGATCTCTATGAATAAGAATTATTCATATTTATCAACATGATTACATGCCTTATGCCAAAAGACAATGGAATGACCATGACATTTTGGGTTGACATACGTTGAAGGCCGCGCTAAACAGGGCTATGCAGAAATTCATGCACATATTAGACAGTGAATGTCCTACGGACACGAAAACAATTTTCCTGCATAGGTATACATATACATAATATATTACATCCGCTTTCATGGCTCAGAGATTACTTGTGCACGTTTCGGGCACTCATTGTAGAGGTCTACTCGGCCACCGTGTGAAATGTATAGCCACTCAATGCCAACCGTCTCCGCCTACTCTCTGCTTTATTACTGCTCGAAAACGCCTCAGAGATTTTAGAAAATGTAGGTTTACATTGATATTACACCCACATATACCTCCATATATATTTCAGCTCTAACACTTACATCCCTCGTCCTACAGACGTCAATTACCATGCAGGAATGGTCAGCAGGACCCCAAGCCCTGCCGAAGTTCCGACTCTACGGCATGTTCGGCGTAATTAAGAGAATCGAGACCCCGTCAAATTGCTAGGATTGGGAAACCCCAAGCTTATCGGGAAAGTTTCCCAATAGAATTATCCGTTGTCGGATAGCAGATGAAAATATCGACGACGAAGTCGCCGTAACGTTCATTCCTCGCCTCGCCTCCCTCCTGTCATCTGCATCTCATTCAGATAACGTCCTCTCGCATAATCCGCCTCTTCATACATGCCATCTTCTTCAATCTCCACTCGCAGCATGTTTCGCTCTTAACTCCATCCACCGTTTGCGCGTTTTCTCCTGCGCATCTAGCCCTCTATCCCTCTCCTTTCGGCTCCCTGATACCTGAATGGCCTCACGCAAGAGCTCGTGCCCTACCTCAACATTTTGACTCCCAAGGCGAGGCGGGTATGTATTCCACAGCCGCCATCAAGTTTGAAGCTGAAACGAAACGCCCAATCCAGCTTCGGCGCGCTGGTGGTCCGTCCGCAGCCACGCTCCGCCTTCTACGAATCCACTCTCTACGTATGCAGCGTACTTTCAGAAGCAAGGGGACAGATGAGTGTCAGCGCAGGATTCTGAATTGAGCGTGCATCCTGGGTTAATCCATTTACTCTACATAATCGGTAGGGTAGATCGCCTGACATCGCATGTTGAAGCGCTAAAAAAAAAACCAATATATTTTATCCCAGATGGGAAAGTGCATCCGTGAGGCGATGCGCGTTGGCATGGGCCCACGTACATAGTCCGAATTTCTCTTCTTGCTACTACTTATATCCCATCGGCACTCGTCGACTCGAAGAACGATTGGAACTCGACATTTGGAGTTGGTGAGTTCATTCAGCGAATCACAGAATTCCTTCAGAAATATTTTCTACAGAATCTTGGTCGCGCAGAGGAGACATCATCGAAAAGAAATCATGGTACGCAGCGATAAGGAATCCGTGCATCCAGGAAATCAAAACGACGAGAGTATGCCATTCCTGAGCCATCATATCGTACCAATCGTAACTTCCGCAACTTCTATAGGTCACATCAACTGGCCCAGTTCCGCAAATGGCATGACCTTACAAGATCAGATACTGGTGGACGCTTTACAACAGTTCATAATTCCACTCATAGATGCAACTGGAGATCGTACGGGAATGAAAGGTCTGCGTGTTATCGATGACTCCATAAGAAACTTACCATTCATATTTAGAAAGAAATCAGATAATTTTGAAACCTGAGGCGGTGAAGTTGGTTGCGGCGCTTAAAGAATATATTTCTAGCGTTGTAAGAATATCTGTGCCAGTGGGCGGGACAACGATTCAAGTGAGCTTAGATGAAGGTACGAGCGACCCGCTTCATTTCTCTTTGGGGACTTCAACCAAATGGACAATATCTTCCAGACGTACGCGAGTTCGAGTCGACTGAAGGTGTGAGCACTGCCGATGGTGACGAACTATCAGAACTCGACGAGATCAACGACAGTAATTCAAGAGACGATAGTACGTACTGGTCTCTTAAGATTTTCCCCAGGGGATCTTACTGGTATTCATAGGCTCCACAGTACAAGAGCCGGAGGACGCTTTCCATGAATCTGTTCTACGCAATTTGCATGGACATATATTTGATAAAATGCCTATTCGTCTCTTGCACTTCGTGCCACAGGGATCCTACCTGCAAATCTCCTTAGCTGAGAAAGGGGAAATATACACGCACCTCGCGTCAGTCATGGGGGCTCATAGAGGCAAATCAGATTATCAACCAAAGTGGATCAACTCAGGAAAGAGGATGGAAACCTATGACGAAGCGGCCGCGCGACTCATACAGAAGTACGCTGAATACGCAGTCCTCTCCCACACTTGGCTTCATGCGTCACCGGGAGAGGTGATTTATAGCAACTCGACCGAAGGACGACTCGACGAAGCGAGCACAGGATACCAAAAACTAGTCAATTTTTGCAAAGTCGCTTGGAAGGATCACGGACTCGCCCTTGGTTGGATGGACACAGTATGCATCAACAAAGAAAGCAGCTCCGAGCTCGACGAATCCATTCGCTCGATGTATAACTGGTATCGACGTTCCAAGGTGTGCATTGTCCATCTCGCCAAAACCCAGACACTTTCAAATATTCACCGCGACCCCTGGTTTACTCGCGGATGGACGCTACAAGAATTACTCGCCCCAAAGTGTATTAAATTCTACAACCAGAACTGGAAACGCTTTGTTCGACATGCCTCTTCCAACGACAAGGGCCCCTTCGGTTCTCGAAAAATTAGGTTACAAATTAACCAGGCAACGACGATCACGAACGACGAACTTAATCATATTTTTGGCACTCCTCTATCACGAAGGATGCAACTGGCAGCGTCTCGTGAAGTGACGCGCGCGCGAAGACATGGCCTACTCATTGATGGGAATTTTCAATGTCAGCATTGCGACTGCCTACGGCGAGGGCGCTGAGCGAGCTTTTTTCCGTCTCCTTCAAGCGATATTAAATTCAACTTCCTCGGGTGTATTGGATCTTTTCAATTGCGCAGGCGACATTTCGGCCGCTTTGTGGCACACTTCGAAGATGCTCCTCCTAGCCCTAAGAGTTACAACCATCGCTCATCCTTATCAAATCTTTCACTACGAAGTATGCACCCACTCGCGCCCTTAGCTCTCACTCACATGGGTCTCCATATTCCGGTGGTTCTGATGCCTGGAATATTCGTTGACGATCATGATATTCACCGTGATCCTATCGGTGATTACAGCGCTAAAGTCAAAGTTTCATCAAAACGATTCGGACTCAATGGATTCACCACAAGTTCTCTTCACTTGCTGGACAATAGAGCATTGCCAAATGATGACAATGGCCCAGAGTCGGTGAGATATGAGGTGGCAGTTTTCAATATACAGCAGGACAGTCGAGGAATCCTCATTCCTCGAACATGTATTGCAAAACTCATACATTGGACCGGTACGGTCGACTGTTCTGTTCTTGAAACGGAGATGCCCTTGGTCTTCAAGATGGAAATTAAGAAGTCAAACAAGTCGAAGGGGAAGAATGTCTTCTGTTTAGGAGAAGCCGAACTAGCCCCACATGGCATGCGATTCACTAGTCTCTATTTGTAGGTAAAATGCGCACGAGTATAATACAATTTTGAGGTATTTAGCAATTGAAACTCTCGCTTTGACCCTCAACAATTCTCGCGGTATCTAACATGACGAATATGCCACATTTCATTCTCAGCATTCAGCTGAGCATTGAAATTTCTCTCATGTCACGGGAAGAATGGATTTGTCATCCGCAACGCCTGCTATTGCTTCCCTCTTTCTTGCTCGCCGGCCATTTATACTTTTTGAATTGGACTAACAGGTACTGGGATCTTCGAGGAATCTCAACCGCTCCAGTACAACGTGATTTAGACCAGAAGGAACACCAGATTGGAAATAAAACATGAAAGATATCGATACGCAATCAACTTCTGGAAATTTAGGAGACGAGAGTACGTTTGCAACCTACTAGGTCCGAGTGAAGACACCCCAGATTGGAAATAAAACATGAAAGATATCGATACGCAATCAACTTCTGGAAATTTAGGAGACGAGAGTACGTTTGCAACCTACTAGGTCCGAGTGAAGACACCCCAGATTGGAAATAAAACATGAAAGATATCGATACGCAATCAACTTCTGGAAATTTAGGAGACGAGAGTACGTTTGCAACCTACTAGGTCCGAGTGAAGACACCGTGTGCGGAGTATTCAACTTGTCACTCAGAACAGATCAGTGCTTCTGCGACGGCCCAACATCAAGCGTTATTGAGGGCGTTGCAAGAGTTTATCGTCCCCTTAGTGCAAATTCCGGTAGACTCGACAGAAGACAGTGGTGAGCTTCTTCCCGATGACTTCGAAAAGCAGACGAAATTGACATTTATTTACCAGCTATTAAACTGGGACCTTTTGGGGCCGAAGCAACGAGGCTGATTACCGCACTGAAAGACTTCGTATCAAGCGTTATTGGAAGTACGGTCAGGTTCGAGGCGAAAACTGTCCTACGAGTCCAATCTGTCGCCGGCGAAGGCATGTAATCTTTAACGAGAAATCGTGATATCTTGAGCAAATACGTATAATTTTTTTAGAGGACAACGGAAAGGATGTGGACGATATCAAAAGTCAGGGACAAGGTGAGCACAAGATTACTAAGATTATTAAACTGAAGACTACGAATATTAACTTGCATACTTTATAGCCGCTAATCTAAAAGTGGCCGTGATATCTCAGAAAACCTCCCCAGACACGGGGTCAGGCGCTAACGACCTCGATAATGCTCCAAGTAAGCCTTTCCAATTTCCACGTGTCATATCATATTGATATGCGTAGATACAAACATGTTGAACGAACCTCAGCATACATTTCACGATAAGGTTCTGCGTGCGTTAGGAGAGCACATCAGCAAGTTGACAATTTACTTTTTTCCGGTTGTGCAACCGCCAAAAGCGGCCAAAAGCGGCAAAGGAACAAGCCCAAAAAAAGCTGGCATGGAAACCGCATAATTGGCGCTGATTGGCGCGGTCAAACTCGTGATTTTGTCCGATTTTTATGCTTTTAGCTTTTTATTCCCACACTAAAAGCTCAAAAGCGGAGATAAGTGCAAAAGTAAAATGCCAGCCTGCTGATGCACGTCTTTAACAAGATGCCAATTCGTTTGTTATATGTTCAACCTCAGCACTCTGGCCTCGAGATCACGTTAATTGAACGAGGGGGCATCTACGCATACCTCAAGGAAAAAATGGATCAAAAGAGGCAACTTGAAGATCATGACTATGGTCCTCGTCTCGTCGAGCGGTACCGGGGTGATCCTATCTTAGAGAGTGATGCGCAAGCTATCGAGCGGGTCATTTTTGAACACGCCGGCTATGCTATTCTTTCTCATACATGGCTCCGAGGGTCCCCTAACGAGGTCACCTACAACGACTGGAACAAAGGACGATTCAATATGAACAACCCAGGATATCAGAAACTAGTCAATTTCTGCAAGATTGCCTGGAAGGACTACGGACTCACCCTAGCTTGGATGGATACCTTGTGTATAAACAAAGACAGCAGCTCCGAACTTGACGAATCAATTCGCTCAATGTATGCCTGGTATGAACGCGCAAAACTATGTCTTGTCTATCTCGCCGAAACTACGGTGCTTTCAGAGATCTCTTTCGATCCTTGGTTCACGCGCGGTTGGACGCTGCAGGAGCTGCTCGCTCCGAATTTTTTGAAATTCTACAACTGCAACTGGAAGCGGCTTTCGAACAACTCACAGAACGACAAACAGAACATCAGTATCATCCACCATATCGAACGGGCAACATTAATCACTGATCGCGAGCTCCGAAATACTCGTGGCACTTCCTTTTCTCGTCGAATGCAGTGGGCTTCGTCTCGGAAGGTGACAAGAGAAGAAGACACAGCCTACTCTTTAATGGGGATCTTCGATGTCAGTATTGCGACTGCTTATGGAGAGGGTGCTACCCGTGCATTTGGTCGTCTACTTCAAGAAATTCTAGCTTCCACTCGAACAGGTACATTGGATTTATTCAATTGGGCAGGTAAATTGCCTTATATGGTGCAGAGCACAACACGTCTCCTTCCACTCAGTCCTCAATCTTATGCCAATCGGGCCACATCGAATCGAATTTCCTCCGACCTAGCGGATATACGCCCTATTGAGCCGTTATCCATCACGCACATTGGCCTACGTATTCCGGTTGTTTTAATGCCTGGAACATCCGTCGAGGATCGACATTCCCAATACACGCTCATTGGTGATTATACCGCTCTCGTTGAAATTTCCAAAACCCCTTCATCGAATCCGCTCCACGTAGTACCCACTACCTATCGGTTGCTGGACAAAAGGGTCTCTGGTCCAGATGGATATGCGAACCGACACCGACCCTGGGCACAATACACATTCGCGGTTTTCAATATTGAACAGACTGGCCAGGGAATCTACCTCCACGAAACTTGCATTGCCATACTCATCCAGTGCACTGAAAAGCGGGTCAGGTTACGACTACTGGCAATTCCTTACGCATAGAAACGAAAGAACCGGTTTTATTCGAGCTGGAAGGCAAATATTTGCACGTCGACGAAGATTCGGAGGGGGTATGCATTCCAGCAAATCAACTAACAAATCACGGCATGCAATTTATCAGCCTGTATTTGTAGGATTTAACTTAACAGTAGTACCATTCACAAGGGGATTTCGGACCGCAAACATACGTTCCGGTACTTCTAAACCATTCAATGTTGTCAATGAATCAGCGACCGCAAAGCAATGAAACGAAAACTGCGCTCAACACCCCTCTAAGTATCGACGTCATTAGTTAGTGCAGTGCGTCAGCTGAGACGATCTCTAGCCTAGCTATACAATATCAGTTTTGTTTTTTGTCAGGCAACGTCCGTCCGTAGCATCTACTCCTGCTGCATCTCCTCTGGAGGCACGCCGCCACCCGCACCACCACCGCCTTCCTTGCGGATGGCCTGCACGACGTCGTCCACGCGGAGGAGCATGCGCGCAGCCTGTTGACAGTAAAGGAGACATCAGTAAATGTTCGATGAGGAGCGCGAATATACAACGAAAGGAAATAACCAAAGAACGAGAGGAAGGCAAGACTAAAACATACCTCAATAGCAGTCTTCAGCGTCTGGATCTTCACGCTCGCGCTCTCATACAGCCCATACTCTCGCATGTCTACAATCTTGCCCGTATCGCCGTTGACGCCCCACGTATTTTCGCCCGCCGCATGTTTGGCCTGCAAGGAAAGGAGAAGTTAGTTGATGCATCGATCCTGGAGAAATTCCGTAGAGAGAAGACAGAAAGAGAAGACAATAAATGAGAAGAGCATACAGTGCATCATGGAGGACACAAAGCATAATAAAGAAGAATAAGAAAAATCGAGGAATGGAAAAAAGTATCGGCACCAACGCAGAAGAGGGGCCGATGAAGGAAACGAACAAAATATCCTTGGTCGGCCGCAGAAAAACAGGAAAAAAAGGAGTAACACAAAACGAAAAATTCAACCAGTTTGCATAAACTCAAGCACCATAAAAACATTTCGAAAACAGGAAAGGGAGCAAAAACACTGAAAAAGAAAAAAGGGTACGCACCCTCAACTCCGTCAACACCCTAATCACATTCCCACCCGAATTCTGTATCAACGTCCTCGGAATCACCTCCATCGCATCCGCCACAGCCCTATACGGGCCCGCCTCCATCGCACCGATCCCACCCTCGCCGCCACCGCCCAGCTCCTTCGCCTTCTTCGCAAGGCCCACGGACACGGCCATCTCCGTCGCGCCGCCTCCAGGGGCAAGATACGGGAAGAAGACGGCGTTGCGAGCGACGGCCATCGCGTCGGCGAGGTTGCGGTCAATCTCGTTGAGGATATCTTTTGAGGGCCCACGTAGGAGGATGGTGCATGCTTTTGGGGAGGTGCATTCGGTAAGGAATGTGAAGTACCTGTTTTTACGAAAATTTAGTAAGGTATATGAAGAAGGGACGAAGAGAGGGACAGGGGTAAGAAAGAGCTGAAGAAAGGGAAAATAACACATACTCATCGCCGATCTTCTCGACCTCGAATAGCCCACACCCAGTGCCTACGTCTGACTCGCGCAGGTCCTCGATGCGGTTGACGATGGTAGCACCGACAGCCAGCGCGATACGGTTGTTGTCCGACTTGCGTACGCGGCGCAGAGCAGAGACGTTGTGCTGCGTGAACACATGCTGAGCCAGGTCTAATAAATTTGAAAGCACGTCAATAAGCAGAAATGAACTTCCATCCAAAAGCCTCCTCACCCGAAACACCCTTCTCCGTGATCACCAGATCGGGCTTGAACTCCAGAATCTTCATCACCAGCCCCTTGACCTGCTCCTCTTCGATCTCCTGTGCCCGTGCCCAGTCATTCTCCTTGCTGAACTCCATATTCGTCTGACTCTCGCCCTTTTTGTACTCTAGCGGACAGTCGAGGAGAACAATACGCGGGTTCACGATACGCCGCCGCATAGCCGGGTGCGTGATGTCCTTGTTCAGCATCACACCCCTCAGCACCTTGCTGTCTTCAATCGCGCCTCCGGGGACCTTCTCTACTCGTGCATAGCGCTTGATGTCCACCGTTGCCAGCGATTCGCCCCCATTTTCCTTGGCCGCCTCGACTGCGACGGTCCGCACTGCGTCCAGTGCGAGCTTGCACATGAGTTCTGACCAACGTGCGGAGAACTTGGTCCCGATGGAGGTCTTGATGAGTGAGAGCATCTCCTTGTCTGAAGAGGTGTCGATGGGGATGGAGATGGATTTGACGATGGTAAGCGCCTCTGCGAGGGCCTTGGTGTAGGCGCGGATGATGACGACGGGGTGGATGTCGCGTTCGAGTTGAGAGAGTGACTGAGCGAGGATCTCACCGGCTGCCAGGATGTCAGACTACAGGACGGAAGATGGGTAGAGACATACCGAGGATGATGACACTGGTCGTGCCATCGCCGCACTCCTCATCCTGGGTCCGACTCAACTCGATCATGTTCTTCGCTGCTGGATGCGCGACATCAATTTCGCGTAGGATGGCGTTTCCGTCATTCGTCAATCTATTTCGCCCAGATCAGATGTGTAATACGCAGTAAAACAGAAGAAAAGACGAACAGGATACCACCCATCGGATCCAGGATCATCTTGAGCATGGCTTTGGGACCAAGACATGTACGGATAACATCGGCTACAGTCTGGAGTGGATATATGAGAATTGGTTCGCATGCGTGGATGAGGATGGGGAAGACAGACCTTCGCAGCGGTGATGTTGGAGATCTGGGCTTTGCGCCCGGATTGCCTCTCCGGGGCAGTATCTGCGCATTCAGAGTGAGTATTTTGCTAGAGATGGGATGATAGAATACAGACTCATTATGAATACAGGTGTTTGCGACATTTTGGATGAGGAGGTTTGGTTGAAGAAAGAGAGTCATGGTCGCGCTTGGACGCGTTTTCAGATAGGATTATGTAATCGATATCTGTTGCGTCAACCTCCGTTCCTCCTTCACGGATTCTGACACAGTTCAGTATGATTCCCCATCGATTATCTCTTTCTCTGTTCGGTCAGTCTTTTTCTTCTTCTTTACCTAAACTGTATGTCAGCTATCTCTTCTTTCTCTCCATCGAACGCTCTGACTCGTCATACAGGCTGAACATGTGCATGAGCATTCTTTGCCACTGAGCCCGGCTGCAACGCTTGTGCAAAGCTGTCATTGCTTGTCTGTTCCAAGTCGCTTCTAAGTCTCATATTATGTCGAATCGCCACGACAACTTGAAGCTCTCAACCTGGAAGACTCACTCGTAAAGCATTCCTTCCTCCTTTGGCCTCGTTTGAAAATCGAGCGCTCTGTTTATATTGTATGACCGTTTCGCAGATCCTATGATGTCTCTCTGATTTAGACAATCTCCGTCTAGTTCTGACACTATTTCAACGAGATCTGCAAGGCTTCAGTGATTGTCTTTGACCCTAGTAGAACGTCTCTCTTTTGAGTTTCGAACGCCCCATTCTTCCTGACTCGAACCGAGGTACGCAGTACATTTTTTGTCCCCTCCCACGTAACGTTTCAACAATTAGGATGATGACTACGGCGTGGGGGTTGATTAGACTCGTGCATGGCGCTGCGATTGTGAAGCTATGCATCCTTGGTGCTGGTTTGGAGTGAGCACGCACGTTGGAAGATAATCAGTAAAGCATGTACGTTTCAAGTTCTCCCAGCATGTCGTTCTTCCGAACAAAAATAATTTCACTTTCCAGCAAAAACCACATCAAACAAAATGCATTTCATAACTACATGAAAGATCTACATTGTCGCTGTGTTCTACTCCGTTAGAAGAAAGCATCCTCTTGCCTGAGCTTCTTCCTGTCCCTGTGGATCTCTTCCTGGAGCCTCATCTCCTCACCCTGTTTCTTGAGTCTTTGTTCCTGCTCGTGGATCCCTTTCATCTCGCTGTTCATCTCATTCTTTTCGTTACGGATCTTGGTTTCGAATCGGGACGGACGTCTTGGAAGGCGGTGGCGGGGACCCTTAGGATGGACGACTGGTCCATGTCCTCCCATGCTGATGGACCCGGGATGGCCGTTGACATTTGGGAGCTTAGGAATGGTCTTCCCGGGTTTAGGCGACCTCGTCGAAGAATTGGGAGCTGGAGTTATGTTCTGACGAGGCGTCTTTTGCGGTGTAGGAGACTTCAGTGAAATTTTAGGAGACGGCTTTGCGGGTTTGTGGAGCTGTTTTTGGGGCTTAATGTGCAGCGTCTTGGGCTTAAAAGGTATCTTGGAGACAACCTTGGGCAATGACTTCGGTTTTGGGGACAATTTCGGCGCTATCTTCGCAACCTTCGGGGCTGCCTTCTTCGCTGCTCCAGCAGTTTTCTCGATGGCCTTTGTAGCCTTGCCGACAGCAGAGACTATCTTGAAGGGATTGAATCGGGCTTCGACTTCCTCGTACTCGTCGTCGAGTTCCCGAGCCACGAGTTCGAGGCTGTCGTCGACAGAGCGCGTGTTCATCTCGGCCTCGATAGGAGCAACATCGCGAGCCTCTACAGAGACGATCTCGGAAGAGGTGGCCTTTATATCGGATAAGTAAATCACCGGAATCATGCCTGCGAAAGTGGACGACGTACGACGGGTGCGGCGACAACACCAGTGGCCCGCAGCGCCACGACAGCAGCCAGAACGAAAGTAGAAGTAAGTTGCATATTGATAAATGTAGAACTTTGGGATAGTTTGAAAGCTATGTGCGAGAAACGATTGGTACTGACCGTGGTGGAATTAGCGCACATACGTCGTAAGTTTCGCTAAGGATTGTACTTTATAGGGCCAGCCTAATTTCTGGAAAATTCAGGCCGTATCAGCGAATAATTCTTAAAGAAACAGTAGTTCGAGCGCACCGACTCTGTGAATATTGAAAGATGCACCAGGCACTTTGCTGAGTATTTACTCAAAAGGACATCCCGCTTTTATACGTATCTGAAGTGAAGTTGAAGTTCGCCAAGCCAACGTTTTCGTTCTAAATTTACAGTAGAATGTCAATACCGAACAGTTTCATTGTTACGTTGTGCTCTTCGGCACCTGAAGGGACTTTCATACCCGATACGGTATTCAAGTTATGTATTCTAGCAGATGATAGTGAAGGCGAATAACTAGGGCTATTAGCCTTTGAGAACCATAAGGTACATTCTCCGAAAGTTTCGACGACTATTTCGAAAGTCTTGAGGTTGTAATATAATATATTATTGTTGTGTTTGAGAGGGGCGTACTGCAGACGTATCCGATAACAGAGTGATATCCATCATATCTGCCCTACAACAGAAGGGTTGTGCTGTGCAAAGAGCGCTGTCGAGGCACCGAATTTGCCAGAATCAGCGCCCAGGTAATTTATTGTGGCCATGGTTCTCTCCGATTGAATAGCAACATTGCATATTGAATTGAAATCGCTCACGAACATAGGCGCCCATCAATTTGGACTTGTTCGGCATAGGCATCTTCGCAAGGCCATATACGTTCCGACCTGCCCTGCTTGTCAGACAACCGTCACATGAAAGAGCTTACTTTTCTCCTGCAATTCAACGTCAACTACAACTGTATTTCCGACGCGAGCATACTGGAGGAGGCATGTGGCCTCGTCGGATCGGATCGACAGCGGGTGTTCGGCTCCAATAAATATGCGAACGTAAATTGGGGCGGGGAGGTTGGAGGTTGTACTCAAGTACGCCGAGCGCTGGATGGAGAGCGATGGAGACGTCGGACGCTAAACTGGACAAGTTCGACGTTCAGACCTGGAGATGAGAGCGACGCTGAGCGCTGCACTCGCATGCACGCATGTACGTTTGAGATTCTGCGAGGTGTGCCGCTGTGGACGGGTAGAGAATGTTCCTTAGCCTGTGAGAAGAAAAACCTTCGAAAAGTGGCGAGAGGTAGACCCCAAGGTGCTAGGACGGATTGGGATGATGAGATGAACGTCCTCATTGGAATGACTAATGCGAGGAGGGAAAGGAAAGAATTGGGCACCGCTCAGCAGTGCAATATCCTTAATGGCGAAGCCCTCATGATATACTCTGGGTGGAGGATATGGTCGCGTACAGCTAATGTAAAGGAATCAATGACATGCGCGCAGAGTGCTAGAGAGGCCTATGCATATCGAGCATGCGGGGCAAATGTTGGCGCATATTTTACGCAACGTAAAGTCGCAGATGGGTCCATGAGCGCGCAGACGCAACGAGGTCAATGAAGGAGGAGAGCAGAAGGCGCGATGACCGCCGGGATATTCCGACCTTTGCTGACGTTACTTTTCTGTCAACATCGTTTCGTTTCTTCACCTCCTCACCGCAACTTCACCTCGTCCAGGACACTACAAATCTAGATATGCCAGCTCGTCCGCGCCAGCTCCATGTACTCCCAAGTTGCATGAATGAAGATATGTTGTAATGGCGCACCCTCACACCTTAGTATTGTAAGTACGCAGTGGTCCCCTTCGTCCATCCCGAACTCATACACCAAGGCGCGCTTAGCACTTTTTATGAGCTCGATGTGCACCAGCACCGCCTTCAGCTTCAAATCTCGGGCTCGTCTGTTGCAGCTTCAAATATTTGAGCCCCAACGCGCATCACCCTGCGTCGGGCGTTAAAAAAAACGCCGGCCGATGCGTACTGAAGATACGATAGTTGTTCTCCTGATGGATGGTCCTGGGTATCTTCAGCGAGGCCGAGGGATCTGTTGACTACAGAGGCGACTTGTGCGGACGGTATGGTGCGTACAACAGAAGTACACCGTCGACCGTCCCCTCTGTATTTCTCGTCTCTTCTTTTAGAGGGTCCGACTGACCTCCATGCGCCTGTCTGCGCCTCGCTCCCTTCACATCCCATCGTAACATAGGATTTCTTCCTTTCTCAGTCTTTTCCTGCGCGCCTGTGTCTTACTGGCCTTACACGGCGCAGGTTCTATGTACCTGCTTCGCCAGTGAGGCGAATTATTTCGCCGCTGTAAATATTCTCGACCATGGTCGTGGACTTATCTGATGGGTGTTTGGATTTGATGCGCTACCTCCCGCGCCCTTGCTCAGCATCTTGCTCGTATCTGTTCGTCTCGTCTCGTTTGAGATCCTCTGCACGCCGTGCAATTGTTATTGATGCACAACGGCTATCGCATGTCTTGGATATCAGTACTTCTATTCAGATTCGGATGCTCATGCTACCCAAGCACATCCAGAGCAACGAACGTTAATGGTCCTCGGCAAGATTCCAGTTGCCTTCGTCGTCTTCTGCACTTCGAGAGAGACAATAACTCAAAGATGATGCCTGCGCCCACGTCAACGATGACACTGATAACACAGACGATGATAGACGCGCGAAGACCATGACAAATGGCCCAATGATATTTTGTATTATACACCGTGCAGTCTATCACTACAAGTAAAGGGTAATTAATTGCATACCGTGCTTTGCTAGTTCGCCCACTGGGACGTCTTCCCCGCCACGCAGAAGCTCGCCGAGCCCGTTCATTGTTTTCATGTTGACCACAACCGGTTCTTGCGTGTCTAGCTTTATGATGTCTCCAGTACTTGTTACCTGACCCACTTTCTGAGTGCCTTCCAGCAGAAATGCGATACAGGTCGGGGGAATGATGATTTCGTTGGAGCGCTGACGAATATTAAACACTGCGAAGAATATACGGCGGGGCAAAGAAAAAACCGTTGTAGGCGGACGTCCCATGATCCCACTATCCAGTACATGAAATGAATTGGATGCTTTGACAGATTGCGACCTTCCACGAAAGGTAATATTGTTCACAGTCACTTTTGCGCAGTAATCGCCAATACTCTTGAGCCGGACGTTTGGATGATCTGCTGGTAATGCGGGAAGTAGGAGAACGGGAATACGGAGACCTAAATGCGTAAGAGCTAGCGGCTCAAGAGATCGGACCCCCGTCCAGGATACTTCCGTAGTGCGGCGTAGATAATGTTGAGGGGTCGGTGGGAAAATATTCGTAGTGCGAGACGCAGAATGAGTTTTACCAGCCCAATTCAATAAATCCAAAATGCCTTCTGAGGTCGAACCTAGGATCTCTTGAAGCAGACGAAAAAATGCCCTTTCAGCACCTTCGCCATAAGCAGTTGCAATGCTGACATTGAAGATTCCCATCAAAGAGTAGGCTGTATCCTCTTCGCGCGTCACTTGACGGGAGGCTGCTAGTTGCATTCGGCGGGAAAGGGGGGTATCGTGGATATCCTTGATCTCTTTTCTCGAAATTGACGTTGCTTGCGTGATAAAGTTAATGATAGTAGGGTCCTTTTTGTCGTTTAAATTCTGTGCGAATTGTTTCCAGAGGCAGTTGTAGAATTTGAGAGCATCTGGGGCAAGGAGTTCCTGGAGCGTCCATCCGCGAGTGAACCAAGGATCATGGATTATCTCCGAGAGTGTCTCCGACTCGGCAAGATAAACAATGCATAGTTTAGCGCGCTTGTACCAGGCGTACATCGACCGAATGGATTCGTCAAGTTCGGAGCTGCTGTCCTTGTTGATGCAGAGTGTGTCCATCCACGCGAGAGTGAGTTCGTGGTCCTGCCAGGCGCTCTTGCAGAAGTTGGTAAGTTTGCGGTACCCGGGGCCGTCTGCATTGAATTGTCCATTTTGCCAGTCACCATACGTGATTTCTGGTGAATCACGAAGCCAAGTATGAGAGAGTATGGCGTATCCTGCGTATTTTGAAATTAACTGCTCAATAGCCCACTCATCCGAACCTGGTCTTGAATAATCGACTTCGTGGTAATAATTTGGACCATCCAATTCCGCCAATATTCTTTCTTCGACGCGTGTATAGATAGTTCCTCTTTCGATTAAGGAAATTTCGAGACTAGATCCCTTGGGATTGATGCATAGTAACCGAATAGGTATTTTGTTGAAGATATATTCCCGCAGCGAGTGGAGAAGCTTCGGACGAAATGTGGGACCAGGTGTATAGATCCGCTCTGCAAATCTTAATGAGATATGGTGTCCCTGCTTCCGGTATGTCTGCTTACGAGAACCATGTTGTACCACTGACTCTACGCCTTTTCTTCCATTGTCATCTGGAAGAAGGCAACTAAACAATAGCATAATTAGCCATAGAACAAGGCTTACCCGTGACCGCATCCAATTTCACTTTTATCGTCGTCTTCTCCTCCGGTGCAGAGTCTAAGCTGCGAGCTGCGATGCTCGATACGAATTCCTTAAGCGCGCTGAGGAGCTTCATCGCTTGTGCTCCCGCGGGCCTCTGATATGTCGCTGGAGAGTGATGTCAATCTTCTTGTATTTCAAATGTTATCCCAAAAAAGTCACCATTATTTAATTTCTTTGGGTCTACCACCGTCCGTATGAGCGGTACGAGGAAGTCCTGCAGCGCGTTCAGCATTATCTGATCTTGGGCACTGACGGATTTATCTGTAGTTATCGATGAGTACCTGGTATACGGCACATTCCCTGGCGTATTTTGGGAGTCAACGTACCACTAATGCTGCCTTCCGTAGGGATTGCGGAAGCTGTAGTCTCGTTCGAGTATGAGGCACACATATTCTATCCGTCTTCCCTGTGGGTGGTGAAGGTTCAGCTAGGTGAGTGGGGTTTTTAACGGCCTTGCTCCCCACTCACAAGCAATTGAATATTATTCAGCTGGTATATAGACTCGACGACGATGTATATAGTGAAAGTGATTCAAGGAGGGGAAGGTGTGCAGTGTGTACGTGGAACCTTGATCGTCGCCTCACCGCCCACTGGCAGCCACAGCTTTATTCGCTATTCTAAAATTAACACTCTTCATAGCGCGCAGTGCGCAGCAAGACAGCATAGAGCAATGTACTGCTACACTGAGTAAGTATAGGGTTCTAATTACGACAGAGCATTGCATGCCATATCTTCAAGGAGATATGTAGAGACTGAAAGGCCCAGATGATATTTAGGCGAATGCGGTTCGATTCAAATGGGCGCCTAAATTTGGATGTCCTTTCAGACAAGACGGTCACAGCGAAAAGAATTATTCATTCGTAAGAAAACTGCTTATACTCCACCAGAACCCGCACGGTGATCCAGCATGACAGCTTCATAAGAAGAATCGTTTCCTGATTCGTCCACAGACACTGGATAGAAGCTTGAGAAAAGAATGTAGGACACAGATACGGACTCGGAGCGCTTATGCAGGCTTTTCGATGCATGTGACTAGGTACATAACTTCCACATTGCGAAAGTTTTCTATGACCATGCTATTTTCAGTTAACAGCCTCTTTCTCCCTGACGTGCAGACGACGTAATGACTTCAAATTCAGTGCCCAACACATGCAACTCAGGCGCAATTGTGGATATTAGTTTCTTTGATCGCACACTACAATATTCTATATCAGTATCTGTAATCGAATACAAATGACACAGTTTTACTCGAAGACAATCGTGGAAACTGACTCCTCCCCGCCTCCCGCGCTAATGAGCGAAACGGCTCAGTCTTTTCGCTAGTCACTATAGTCACCAAAACCCGCCCCAAATTTGGCCAACCGGATTGCCCCAGGACGTCATCAATTCTTTCCCACTCCTCCTCTTTGAGGTTACCCTCTGTATCCAACCCAATTCGGTATACCAACACGAATTCCTCAAGAGTGTTTTTGTTCACCAAGCTCTGCAGTCCATCGGCCACCATGAGGCACATATCTGTGAATGATTCGTGTAGGACGCCGATCAATAAGACCTTGAGCGTATGTGTAACGCAGATCGCGGGCACATCTGGCAAGCTGAGCGCAGTGAGTGGGTCTTCTAGCTGTGGGTCTAGAATAAACACCATATGAAAAGACGATCGGAAAGATATCAATGATTGAATATACTTGAAAGGAGTATTCCTAATGTTTCGATGTTTTCACAAATGTCAAAGAGTTTTTGCGCAGTTTCGATGTCTTTATGGTCAAGTACCAAAAACCAAATCGTAGAGAGTTGTCCAAAATCGAGTAGCCGTCTGCCGTCAATGCACCGAGTCTCACTCAGATATGCGATTGCAGACATACAGTTATTCAAAAGTATGAGGTCGCGTAAGCGGAGGGGTGAGGAGGGCAGTGGCTTTGGAGCGAACGTGAGATGGCCACACTCGAAGAACTCGAGGGCGGAGGCTCCAATCAGGTCTGCGGCCCGAAAATTGTCGAAGCCGTATATGCGTAATGTGGTGAGGGTAGGAAGGTGCAATAGAGGAAGAAAAGCTGGTCTAATCTTTTCTTCCCAAAGAGAGGAGTCCACATCCGCAGTGTTGCAGTCGACTGCAATATAGAGGGATTGCAAATGTGTGATTTTCTCAAAGGTATGGGCGAGCACAAGGCTAGCCAAATCTTCGCCATTGGGCTCGACTAAGTACTCCAATGATTGTATGTACCCGCCAGCTTCCGGACAGATTGAGAGCAGGTCCTGCAGCATCTGGGGACTGGCAAGTTTAATGGCGCACCCAGGCCGTGGATATCCAATATACACGTCAGAGAAGATATGTTTCCGACAGATGGGGAGGAAAGTGTGGCACACGAGAGAACAGGCCTTAGTCGACGAAAATTTGGGATCATCCGTGGAGGCAACGACGTCGATGATGCATTCGATAATGTCGAAGGGTAGGGCGAACATGGTCGTGGTTTGGAGCAAGGTTCAACTTATAGGATGCGGCCCGGCTCTACACGTCATGATTCCTGTTTTTGCCGAGCTGCAACCAGATGCCGATTGGATACGTATAAAACTGTAGAATACTTTCTATGTCGCGAACATATTACTTAGTTAATCTTCCGCCGTAGGAGACTGACGTACTGAAGTTCCATGTGTGTGCGTACACCTCTGAGGAGGTGCGACCGGGTCGGTCTGCTCGCTGTCGTGTCCGTTGATGAAAATTCGTTGCCGATACCCACAACCTCGGAGTTCGAATCAGAACCGGATGGTAGCGCGCCTAAGTACTCATTCCTGTCCAAAACATTATGTCATTCTTTCTCCTCTGCCTTGATCTCTTCCTTCTGCAGAGGCACCTCCTGGTTTTTTGCCAATATAATTTATCTATGCATGCATCCACTCGTATTTCATCAGTCCAAACACCTGTCCAGTGATATCTGCCTCTTCTTCCCCATATGTACAATGTTGCTTCGGGCGTATTGGGCTCTCAGTTCGTCCTATCCCCAATGATATTCAGCTTACGCGTCCCTCGCGCAGTGATCCCAGTCACTCGTATAAGGTAGGTCTCCGTCGTTCAACTTCCGACACTGATTCGATCCGGACGCGCACTTGGGTCGACAGAAATGTTCTATACGCCTTGCCAGTGGCCACGAGCGTGTCGTGTATGAGTGTTGCGTGCAGCTCAAGTTGATTCATCTACTTGCAAGGTCAAAGTGCGTTGCGTCGATCACTGTACACACCAACGGAGCTCATAGATATATCCAGTTGGTCTTTTCGGGTGCCTGCCAACTGAATGTCTCAACGCGCAAATCTGAGCGTTCGTTTTCCTAAACGAGCGGTACTCAGTGGTACCGTTATAAATTTAGGTATATGATTTTGAACGAGTCTCTATCTCGACCGAGTCTATGCTTTTACAAAGAACCACTGCGAACCCTAGAGCAGGGCCGAAGGCGTACGCCTAGCAGCATTCTGTTTCCTTCCAGTCCGTCGTGTATCGCGGACACCCAACTCGCTACTCGCTACTCGCTAGCCGCCATGAATGGGTAGTTGGGTAGTCGGATTTGACCTCGATGCGCGTCCATCGCTCATCGTCCACTATCCTGCGGTGTTCGTCCGTCAGAACGCTACTGGATGCTTCAACAGTGCGCGGTTGCGCAGTGCGTAGGACCTTCGGTCGACGGCTCCGTTGTACAAGCGTATCGGCATTGCTCTCTATCTCCGAAGACGTGGCTCGAAGGTCTGAAGGAACTAAGGCCTGGGGAAGAGGGACGTGGCGAGTACGTGTCGTGAGATACCGGATGCTGCTAGGCATCGCCCCAACGATATGTATCCTACGTAGCCCCACTCTGTGAGTCGGACATGACAGCAGACGTTCCTCAATGAGTCCGTACGTTTCGCTATCAAGGGAATGTGGAGGTCGCGTCATTTGAGGTATTGGAATTGAGACCAGCGGAGCCACCACAGGCGAAGTGCTCGTGCGGAGAGAGCACCTAAGGTACTGGACGTTCCTTAAGGTAGGGATAGATTCAGGTGTGCTCGACGAAGGGTTGGAGTAGTAGACACGGACCATGGATGCAGGAGTACTTGATTAGCTGAGTAGCTGAGTTGTCACAGTAGATGGCCAGTACGCGTTTGGAAAGGAACGCAGAAGCGACGCAAGCTGCAGAGAGGGAAGAATGAGCTGGTGGAGTGTTGTTGGGGACGGAGACGAGATAGATGGAGCAGGCATACCATACTGAGGAAGCGAAGGCGAACTCTACGTCGATTTCTTTCTTATCGCAGCCGTGAGACTCACTTCCGTCCTCCCAATAGCACTCGACATTAGCACCACCCCTCTCCCCTCCGTCCACAAACACCCTCCATGGGCCGATAATGCTCGTCGCTTGGGTCAAAGGGAAGAGTAACAGTCGACGTCGCGAGAAATTCGCCACGTCCTTCGGCTTGGGATTGAGCTTGAACGTTTGCACCGAGGCCCGTATCCGCCAAGACTTGGAGACGCGAAGCACCTATGCGAGGGTGAGGTAGGGCGTTCTAGGTAGCGGTAGTGGGAACGCGTGTTCAGGAGCAAGCTTTGCGAGGCAGCCATGCGTTTATAATCTACGTTCAGATGTTTCATGAAGTGTAATAAACGCAGAAACAAGATCACGTACCTCGTTTATGGGGAAATTGGGTGGGTGGGAGAGGCGTTCGGACGAGTCGAACATCTTGTGCGTCATCCACTTTCTTTCTCTCCATCCTTCCCTTCGTCGAATATTGTGTGCTGTGTGATCTTGGTTATGGAAAGACGGTAGACAGCCTGAACCAATGATAGGATAGAGCGCGAGAGGGGTTCAGAACGTTCAATAACGACAGAGGACGCCCAAAGAAGCGAGAAATCATTCCGGCTCGGACTAGTCGCGACCTGTGGGATGGGGTTGAGGGTGATGAAGTGACCACGGAGGCACGGTGACGGAGGGAAGAAAACGTGCGGTCCGTGCGCGTCAAACGTGACCGTGTAAGACTCGGATGGGTGTAGGACGTCCCGAATCCCGACGTACTTTCCGCTCTTCCACTCTTCAGCTTCCTCGCCCACTGAGTTCTACCTTACCCTACAGGCCACATCACATGGACGGAGGAGCCCTGGAAGCTTGAACCCTTAAGGCCTTATTGTCCAAGACTCGATTCATCATTCCATGAAACAACGAGAGCCTGGGACCCTTCGCTCACTTCCACCATGTCGTCTGCGTCATGCTGCTATCATGC
Source organism: Pholiota adiposa (assembly GCA_009935795.1). Classification (NCBI taxonomy): domain Eukaryota; kingdom Fungi; phylum Basidiomycota; class Agaricomycetes; order Agaricales; family Strophariaceae; genus Pholiota; species Pholiota adiposa. The sequence continues at coordinate 55,138 of QEYC01000224.1, read as the reverse complement.
TTTCCTATCTTTAGTGATCTGTCACGAACAGCCCACTGCCGCACCCCACAGCTCTCGTACACTACGTCTCGATCATATACACGCCTCTCTTCTACTCAAATCACTCGGATTGAGCCCCTCCTCAATATCTCTGTCCTTTCGCCAGGCCTCCGGATTCATATTGTTCGACCGGCAACCATAGCTTCTCGCTTTGTCGCTAGAACGATGTGATTAATCTCTCGGCCATTGAATGTCCTGTTCGAGGACTACACGAGGAGATCTTGTAGTTTCATACCCATCGCACCATTCTCTGGTGTTTCTGTGGCGGACTCGCTTTCCAGGAGAACTTCACTGCAGCTCGAATGACTGGTCAGCAGCTCATATACGGAAATAATGTATATCCTCGGTACATATTTCTTCTAATTCGAAACAATCCAATGGTGAGCGTCTACCCCTGAATCGGTCTACGCCTTTGACTTCTGGTTGGGCTTGAACTTAACGACTATATGGCACGAAGTGAGCTTGCGTCCAACGGCAGGAGAGTGTGTCATTGAGATACGTACACCATCTCGCTCGGCGTCCCCGCTTCGCCGACGGCCTAACTTCAGCCTCAGCGGGGGTCTCACTGGATTCTAAACAGTGTTCTGGTCGACTTCCTTGTGTCGACGGCCCAGAGTGGACCATATCTTGGTTATTTTAATCAGCGCGAGATATGTAAATGTAGAGGACGCTGCGCACCTATCCTGGTGCCAGTCTGTGCAGGCATAGGCACAGGCATCGGCATCGGCAGAGAAGGACCTTGGATTTGAAACCCTCCGTCGCATGGAGGCGAAACTCGAGGCTCGGGCATTCCTGGCATCTCGAATGGGAGGCTCGGAGCGATATTGTACTCTTGACTTCCTTCTGGACCAACGTGAATCGCCGCACTTCAATTTGATAGAGCTCTTCACTTACGTGACCGTGGAACATCAGGGGCGGGGGCTGGCATTGGGACTGGCATCGGTGGCGCAGCGAGGTCGCTCGGGTGTGCTTGTTCGTCTTCGAGAGAGCTTATATGGAGCAGCCTCATGGTTGGCGCGGGACTAGCTGAAGGTGTATTGCTGTCACCGAAAGTCTGTAAACGTCGATGGATTAGAGCGGTGAACACAACTATACTCGACACGTACGTAGGGCAGTTTCTCAGCCTCGTCGAAGTTCGAGGCGCGCACCGTGTTATCAGTCGGTTCGGCTATGTCGTGCGGTCGTGATTCCTCTCGGATTTCCCCTGAAGGCGTTTACTCAGTGAGTCTCCCAGATATTCAACGAAGAAATCGGAGCACAGTTTGACGCATTCATTTGTTCTCCAGGACTACCGTTCGACTGGGGTTGGGCTTGAGAAGAATAGCCTACTCGATGAATCTATGAAAATACTCTTGTCACTAGCAAAATCACGAACGACTTACCTTCAGGCTCCGAAAGTTGAACGGGTGGCGGCGAAGGCATATCCACAGGCGGGAGAATCTCAATGAAATTCCCGCCTACCGCCATAAAATCACCGCCGTCGATCTCGAACCCAGAGCATCCCGAGAAAAACGACATGTGCGTCGGACGACGCGGATCTATCGCAGGAATCACGACGTTCCCGTTGTCGCAGTGCCCACGGAACGAGGTGCCCCCCACCGCTTTGAAGTTCCCGTTATGCACTCTGAAGTTTTGCGCGTTGGCGAAGTATTCGTTCTTTGAAGGCGTGTTGAGGGTGGATTTGGAGTCGTAGGCTGGTGGGTCTGCGGGGCTGGGGCTGTACATCTTGGATCGTTGGGAGGGTACACATAACGCTGTGTTTTAGTACGTTGTGACTTGTGCTGACTGCGTTTGTGAAAAGGGCTCGTAGTATGTAGCTGGCAGAATGTAATGATACTGTTCATATCAAAACTTGATCAACAATAGTTCGGTATGTTCGAGAACCTTATGCTACAAATTCACATTTCGAGCTTTTGCATGTCGTCAAGTCGTGTGATGATGAATACCCTGTCATGAATGCGTCAAACGCGTGTCTATAAGGATAGGACCCTCTAGTGCAAATCGTATTCGAAATGCAATAAATGCTCAGGGGAGGATTCAGACGCTTATAATTGATTCATTGCTTCATGTTTACCCGGCTTTTCCTGAGCAAAAAAGGTTCGACGATCAAGAGCTACACTGCTCTCGGCACATTTACTGTATTTTCTCTCGCTAGGATAAATCTATTGATAGTTCGGCAACGTGCACTGCCAGAGGCAAACCTGCTGGGAGATTCAGAATATAGTCTGACATTTCACGACCGAACATCTTCGTATTCATATTCAATTGACATGACTTATGGAATTCTATAATTGGGGTTATTTGAATGCATCCTCCAACAGTGAACTATCCAAGTAAGTGGGGATTGTATGAGATTATTTGTGCGGAATGGTAAATCCGACTGGGCCTTGAACATGTCATGAAAGTTGAATCGTCTGTGTGTGCTATCAGACAGTGTCAGCGATCCCACACTACTAGCATCCAATTCGAAAACCAACTTTGGAGATACTTTATCAACCCTTTTTCGAATTCGTGGTCACTTTGCAATACTTGTATGTCGCAGTATCACTTTGGCCTACAACCGCTTGCACAAGAGGTCCAGGTTGGCCCGCTTGACGGAATCGATAATATTCATCAGGATTTCACAAGCGCATATGCTAAAGGAGAAGCTCACACGTAGGGCTGTTGGCTGGCCTCTGATCGTTGATAATATTTCCCGCAACGAACGAGAACTTCATCCCACTGGCGTTGAAGGAGGAACCGTTTTGAAAGCAAGAGACCTCCATAGACGTCGGGGATGCTTTCGTCAAGGACTCGAGGCAGTCCGAAGGATTTTTTCCATTATAGACACTACCAGCGATGGTGTCCATCTTTGCGTCGACCATGTGGTGATCTTTGGCGCCATCGCAGAAGCTAAGTTTGTAATTAGACGGGATTGGAGGTAGTTTCTTGTCGGACATGTTCAACTGTTGGAAGAGATTGTGGGGAAGCTAAAAAAAAATGGCGTCATATATAGTGCGAGGCAATGCCTCAGGGTCCCAGGCAGCGTAAAGAGAGAAAATTCTGTATTCTGAGATTCTCATTGATCAATCAAAGAAGTCATCAAAATATGGGCGGTAAAGACTGTACGTTTGAAAATATGTCCTAATTTGCATAAAACACTTTTCCAATTCCATGGTTGCAGCCGCTCACGCCTCTATTTTAGAACCATATACGACATTGATAGGTCATTTCCATGTCATTCGGAGCTCAGCAAAAATATCCATAAATATTGCCTGCTTCCAAGTCGAAAACATCGATCTGAAAGAATAAGCGCCGTAAGATTTATGCCCATCACTATCCTACTGAAGCCTCAAAGTATGTACATCCGGGAGGACGTATCGCAAGCAGATTTGGAAAGACCCAGACAGGCGCATTCATTTGAAAGAGAGATATCCAACGGAGCAATGTGTGGTCGGTATTAATCGGCTGCGATAGGCGCCCGGCATGGCGTCCACAAGCTTCGGCACTTGTAATGATAGCAATAATATTATCTATGTCTATTCTCTATCATAGCGCACGTCGTTTAAGCTTAGGAAGGTGTGCATTAGATGTACATGCTTTGATAAAGAGAAATAAATACAAAGGCTCTGAGGTCACTTCTGTGAGGGAATACGGACCTTTATTCCGTAGAGAAGCCGATGTCAGTGGGTATTTGCAAGACAGCACATACGTTGAAGGACATGGAAGACGTCAATATTGTCCAAAAGAGTAGATACGTAGAGGACATATCCTCCGTATCCACACCGGTCAGAATCCACCTCAAGGCATGTCTGTCAACTGTATCTCCCTTGGTGAGTTTCGGCGCCACAGGCCTATATCAAACACCTTCACCCATGGCAGGACCGGATGCTCAGTAATATGCATTATGCAATGGTTAGCGACGTCCATGATTGTTAGAAACAAAGATGGGAGAAAAGGGTACTATACAGGTAATGACTCAATGACTTTGTATCGAGAAATTTTTATTGAGTATATCAGAATCGAGAGAAGCTTCAAACCATCAAGAGCTGCGTATGGACACGAATGTAGACCGACGAAGAGCGCATGTGGTCCATGAGTAGAATACGTTAGTAAAGATAAAGAATACGTGTTTGGAAGACGAGAAAGGGTAGGAGAGGCGCTCTGCGCGGCCATACGATGCGATGCCTGAGGTCGCCTGAATGGTGTATGAACGCGGTGGCACTGATTTCGTCAAAAGTAGAGGAGGTCCTGTAATGTAGAGAACGTCCGGCCCCTTGAAACGAAGTGTGCAATGAGTATCTTTCGCTTGGGATACGCGTAACATACATATGTGATTCATAATCGTTAGAGCCTAAGGTCCGGGATGACAAGTTCTAATAAGGAGGCGTCGATGATGGACATGACAGTGAGTCGGAGTGACAAGGGCACGAAAAGTAGGGAGAACTGATGCACAATAACTACGGTAGGTATTTTCTCGCCTTCCTGACCAGAAGAGCCCCCGTGCGTCAAACATAGTTCAGACAGTAGACAGTATTCACTCAACGTCTTCGTCTCATGGTCTGGAGAGGGTTGAGGTGGGTCTGGGTCCATGGTGAATGAGACGGGCAACGTACATACGCCTCAAGGCGGCCCACACCCGTCTGAACACTCCTCTGGTGTTCCATCAACCGACTCTGGAACATCCTGGTTCCCAATTACGCAGACGGGCTCGATGATTCTGCTACAAGCCTGTATCGTTAAAAGCATTTTCGAGCTGGAAAACCCTCGACTTTTCAAGCCAAGGAGTAGATCAGGACTCAACAAGAGGCGGCGGATATCGCTTTCGCCCAAATTTTGCCTTCAGTTCCGCCTTAAATGCCAAATAGGTGTACGTCCACAAGTGGTCTTTAGTCGCCTTAGTACTAGAAGCTCATGGTGCAGTGGTTGTCTGGGGAAGCGCTCTCCATCAAGATAAATTTGCAAGCAGACCTCCAAGATAGAGTTTGAGCCCGAGCTGCCTCAGTGGCCTGTGGGTGCCTCAAAAGCTCAAACGAGTGTGTATGTGAGGAGGCATTGGCGCGTCGCGGAGGAGTGGCGTCGGATCAGTCGCTTATCAAATCATTTGCCACGCAACCACTATCAATGAACCTCAATGCTTCACATCTATGCATTGGCTTATGTAAAGGTCTCAGAACAAAGACCAAATAAAATTAATTGACTCTTCCATGTTCAATCCTGTAATCTATTCACGCTTAGACTCTATCTCCTTAAAGGGTATTGGTCTTCTAATATTGTGCGAGGCGCTGTATGTCCGCGGTCCAGATGACGCGAGATCTCTCACAGTTTGTTCAGTTCAATGCATCGCCGCACTACCTATACTCGGTGCTTCCCTTGAAATTTTCCTCGCTGATTATTAGGTTCCCATATTGCTCCATGGCCTCAAATTATAGTCGAAACTCTGGTAGACATTGGCTAGCTTATCCCTATGGCAATGTTATTGGCCGACTTGCTGCTCTTATCGGACAGCCTTGCGGTCTTTCTGCGGCTTCTTGTATACACACGACTTATAATAGTTATATTTAGTATTTATTTAGCGCCCGTATAGCCGTCTACGTGTTACCCTGGGCCCTTTGTGCTTGCTTATCTCGCTCTAAATAGTTTAGTGAATGAATGTGTGTGCGATGCTACAGTTTCTCGGAGCAGGGGCAATACGAATCCGAAGTCAATACTACGTAGTCAAAGTCCTGGATTTGCACACTGGCAATGCTAATTTATATCCTGTGAATAGCGCGAGGGCAGGACGTGATGAATGTTTTGGTGCTAAAAAATTGGACAGGTCTTCTCCCAGTAGAATGTCACCCATCATCGATCTATTGTAGACTCCCTCTCATATTTATATATGAGTACAAATGGTCGAAGTTATATCTCAAAGTAGATTCATACCCAACCCCTCCTCGTCACTCGAAACGACATGTCTACCACTTCAGACCCGCTACTGTCCAAGAAGATTGGGCTGACCAGTAGCGACTACACTTCAACGCATGAACATTTCACAAATGCCACCAACTTCGCCATGCGCCGAACAAATTTCAAAGTGGTCGGAGGAACCACCATCACCTACCACGCCGCTCCTGGGAACTCCTCTACAATATCGACGATACCCGGTCATATTTTCTCCCCGAGCGGACCAACGAGGGTGGTTTTTTTCTCAGGCGCGTCAGGATTTGAGATGGAAGGCAGCAATTTCATAGCGGTGGGAGGGAATTGCATCGAATTCATGTCTGGATATCCGCCACAGATTCGTAACGAAGGTCTACAATGCAATGTTCGTGATGTCAGCAGAGCTTTAACGTTAAATGCTTACGTGCTAATTCTGAGATCTTAAAGGATCCAAGCCAGTCTTATGGAAGGAGATAGACCGCCGCAAGATTCAGCCGTTCCCAGGAAGTGCCAGTAATTAGCACAGCATTTGAGGGTCATGATTCACAGCTCCCAATTCATGTTTATAACTGAAATCATACAAAGTGCAAATTATTTAGATATACGATCATGTCCCTCTATGTTGCGTTGTCTGTTAATTTAATACCCATCTCAAGTTTGAACATCAGCGACCTCTGTCTGGTGGTACACCTCTGTAAGTATTCAGGAGTAGCTGATTAATTCGGTGAAAGTTAGATTAAAGTCAACTGGAATAGCGCATCCGCGATGGGGACAAGAAAGGTAACTCTTGGTATATAAATATCCTCAGCGCGCGCCCAGGCAACCTAAGGTCCACAATTATAACCGCAATGTAGGTGTATCTATTATATATATCTGCGGTTCTATTATGGTTGTTCTTCGATTGTAGTGGATATCGGATGAATAAATCGAATTGAATGATGTCGATGTCGGGGATTAACACTCGGCCCTATTTCTCCCCCAGGCGCAGTTGGAAGAGTTGTGGAATGAGCACGGCCTTTGGCTACGCGTACGATGAGTAGAAGTGGCGAGATGACCTGAAAACATAAATGTTAGACTACGCAAACATGAAGCCAAAACTAAGAACTTACACAAATATGAGTCATGAGCACGAAAGGATTAACTTTCTCTAGACCAGTGACCTCTGCTACAATGCAAAGTATTCCACCGATAATTATTAAGGCGCACGATTCCACAAATAATGCCATAGCTTTTTTGAACGGCGAGGAACCTCTCCCTTCACCGAGTATTCTTTTCATCTGTCTCTCATGGGATAGAAGGCGAAAAATTATTAACAAAGAGAGGATGATATTGATCAATATCGTTTCAATTATCACCCCCGAAATGAGGAAATTCGACCATGCCAGTGCGAAACAAGTGAAAGCTAAAAGCATTATCAGTACTTTTTCCGATGTTAAATGCAGATTGGAGACCTACCGAGGGAGAAAATCAGAATGAGCGCTAGAAGCGATTTAACCAACAGTTCAACTAGGCGGCGTGTCCCTTGATAAAGGACCCAACAGCGCCATACCTATCATCAACGATGAGCATGAAAGACCACAACTCAAATATTCTACAATCACCATCAAGCTGTCTGCCCCGAAAATTGCCAGCCAAACCGAAACAAAAGGAGGAGTGTCCCGATCAGCGCATACCGAAATTTGAGGTTCTATTCCTGAGATCGTTGGTTGCTCCACCATTGAACTCACTTGGAGGAATAGGGCATTCGTGAATAAAACATCCTGCACCAGCGAGGCTGTACTGATTCCCGCCATCACCACAACGTAGCAGAGCAAGATGATTCGCATCCTCGGGGAGTACGTGTCTGTTTCCTTAAATTTGGCACGAAATGCATTCACGGTGAGTATGACTACCCAGGACCAGGCCATCGTAGAGATCATGATAGAATATACCGTATACCGTATGGTCTGAAGGAACGAATTAGTCGAACAGTCCATTGCGGGGGTAGGTCTCCACGACTGATGTGGTGGACACGCTGGAGGAAGTGATAGTGAGCAAAGCACCTGGGCATCGAGCAACTCATTTATATCCTTTCGGAATTTATACAGACGAATAAAAGAGGTTGTATACTTGGAGGATCAGCGCCCTCATCGGCCTCTGCATCAGCGTAACAGCATCTTGAACGTTGCATCTTCTGGCATTTAATGCATCAACAAGATTGACGGCGAACCAGTGCATGATGATGATGTACTCACATCGGCGAAGGTAGCCTGTAGTATTAATCCAACGGTGTGATTCCCAAAGAATATTCTGATAGGAGTGCTGATAGACTTCGTCCTTGGTCGTCGTGCGTGGGTTACGGATCTGACAAATTCAAGTTCGAAGAGAACGTATGAGCAGTATGGAGACAAAAAGAGTAACTCAACTCGCAAAGGAGGGTGAAATGGTGGTCTACAACTACACACTTGTGAGTGTGGAAGACAAAGTTCAGTCATCGTCTGGACTGCGTTGAAGTAACGTCCTAATCATGAGGCAAGGCCTTGAGACTATCGTGTCATCAGAACATAATCAGCGCAGCCAGTAGATGTACGTACTCAACGTGAAACCAGCATTCCCCCTCAATCTCCAGATCCATCACCCTTAAGCTCATTCGATATCATTTTTATCCTTCAGATCCATGTCAATTCACGGGGTAACCGCAGCCTTCCCTACGAAAATGTTTACGCCTCCAAATTCACCATTGCTCTTCATAATTGAGTGTTGCACAGCTCAGGCGCTCGCATCGCTCTCTCCTCAATCAAGGCCTATTAGATTTTCGCTCCTAACTATGAGAAGAGTTATTGGAGCAGAGAGCGGGGAGGGAAGAAACTGGAAGAAAAAGGTGCTCGACGCTCGACATTTCCAACGTGCTAGCTCAGTAGCTGTCATGTCACACAGTATCAACTTGGGCAGGGCGGAGAGTTAATGAGTTATACGCACCAGATTCTCCACCCATCGATCATCTTCGTCCAAGTTGAAGTTGAACCAACCTGCACCTCGACCCGCTAGTACGTGGCGGGTGAAGTAGAAGAAAGAAGAGAGCTTAAGATGCGGTCTGCGGACCAAGGAATGTGGCTGGAGAGGATCGGGTCGCAATTAGAACATTGAAGACAGGATTGGGGTGCGTATGATAAGAGCGAACTGAAGCGCTCACTAGCGCTCAGCTGCAGTGTCAATAGACCTCATAGCGATTCAGAAGGACATTGTCATAGCAGTGCATGCTCCCGGTGCGCGTTCTCGCTCACTGAGATCCCGTGCAGTGGCTCATGTGAGTTGGATGCGAGCAGGATGCGAGGGAGGGGACGACGCGGAAAGGTATCGTTTGGGACAGTTCGAGCGCGCGAGATCATAACGCCGTTATCCTCTCACGCACAGACCACCTTTGCTCTCTTCCCTCTTCCTCCGGCCTTCCTTCGTTAGCTTCGTCGAAGTCAGTATTTGGAGGGCTCGCACAACAAGTTCTCCTTCCCTGTTATTTTGTGTATCCACCTTGAAGCTTGAAATCACAGTCTTGCTCGTCTTTTTCTGTCTGCTCTTGCATCCACATAGGAGGGAGATATTAAGGCTCTGAAGGACGGTGCGTGCTGCGTTCTCTTGCTCACTGTATGCGTTCACCTTGTCTTATCAGCCTTCTAGAGCATGAGCGAGCGAGCGCTTTAGTGCTCAACTCCCCTTCTCCAAATTTGTCTTGATAAGCTTTCAGCTAGAAGTCTATTCCACCATCGTGTCAGCTATTCCCTCTCCTGGGGTGACGCGCTCCTATGGCTACATACCTCTTCCATCGTTGTCTCCATCTCCGCCCTCGCCTCCACTCTCTCAACTCAAGCGCCAGCCAACCACCAGGAAGCGCTCGCACTGTAACATACGCTTGCTAGTACAAGCATCAGATTCACTGGCGAATGTCCGCATACGCTATCTTGCTTCCTTGATTTACACTCAGTTGTTAGCACTTCTCGATGAGGAACGTCGAGCATGACGACCTCGATATCTATTATATTGCTCTCTCGAGTACACTGCAGAAAACTACCTGTCCGCAACACACTTCCTCCTACTCGCTGTTGAATTGATGCCCTTTTTTTTTGGGTGACTTGTCGCTGAAGCCTACTTTGAATGTTCTGCATGCCCGGTGCTCGCCTCGCCTCTCCTCGGGGAATGTCACTACGACAGAAGCATGGATGCCTCGCTGTCGCTGTGCTCCTCTCCGTACGCTTCAATTCCCCGCTCTGTAAACTCTACATCATTTTCCTAGAAACCTCCACCAGCCGGTGTGCTTCGCTTAACTTACGATTTTGCGGAGCCAGTAGGAACTCAGTACATGTCCTATACAAATGAACATATTCTTAAATGGTTCGTGCTCTAATCGAGGGTGTGGGCAGCAGCAGTGCTTCGGTGCTCGTACAACCTTCGTGCCATTACCAGCGCCTTTTCAGGTTCGCGTTCATGGGCGTATACCTGGAACTTAGTTGGCGTTCATAAGACTCGATCCCATCTCGATGCGATGCCGCGTCACCCTTCCCATTTATCTGTCGCGCTCGATGCATCAGACGACAAAGACGATGGATGATAGCAACATTGGCGTTGCGTCCACATCCATGTCCGCCTCCACCGTCATTATTGGCCCAATCTGCCTGCTTCCCTAGCACTTGCTCCGCTTATCACTGGCAAGTCCCTGCGTCTCGGCCAAACCGTATTCTCACCGGAGTTAAATGTTGAATGAATGCCCTGGTAATTGGAGTTAAACAATGTTTGTACTCAAGGTGGATGGTGTAGCAATTATGTAGCATGGAGAGTAAATTTATAGCTGGATATCCACCAAATCTGGCTCCCTCGGTGCAAGGAACTGTTGATGGTCAGATGAGGCGCGCCGCGCACCGTGTCTGAATTGCATGAATCCGGCCTTCGCCGCGCGACTACAGTTTCACCGGTACCCTTCATATTATTGTAAATGATGGTGTAAGAAGCCGAACACATCTCAGCGGCCTCAGCCCTCAGCCCTTTCAAGCTTAAGATGCGCTCAAAATTTAGGCCCCCATCGACTGAAGAACTCCACGCCTCGACCGCGCATTTGTCTGAAGGAGAGTAGAATATGATATGCTCGAGTGAGGCCGTACATGAACTTGAAGCCGCTCTGAACTTGCGAGGTTCTGGCCTACGGTACACTCACGCTTTGAAGAGTGTTAATATTAGAACAGAGACTGATCGTGAGAATTCCAGAGTCAATGAGGCGATGACAAATACGATAAACGCATCTCACATATCTTTCTCGCCTCGAATTCCTTCCACACAACTGGAAAACTGGAAACCAGGTGCGTATTCTGATCACTTCGATCCTGTTATCACGAGCTATTGATACTCAATTGACACCTTTAACTCTTATTACCAGACAGGAAGCCAAATTCGAAGACACATTATGGACATCACACATCCGAGTGAAATTGCGACGTCGACAATTTTGATAGATAGTAGCGATACTAGCGATAACTGTATGTGGACTACTCGATAATGGGGTAGATCACCGGGTACTCATTGATCGTCATAGCTCAATCCGTTAGCGCTCTGAACACCCAAGATCAGATGCTATTCAATGCTATCCAGAACTTTTTTGTTCCTCTTATACGGAAGGTGGTAGATGGGAGGGAAGCGAATGGTGACTTATTGAATGATACTGACAATTAGATTTTAAATTTACCAAATTCACAATACCTCACAGCTACGGATCTAATGACAATGGCACCTGAGGCGATAAAATTGATTAGCACGCTCAAGGAATTCATTTCGACCATTGTGGGAAGCTACGCACCAGAGGAGAAGACGACAGTCAGAGTCGTATCAGATTCTGCTACAGGTATTCCTTAATCCATTCTTAAACCATGTTTCTCGTTGTTTCCTGATGCATGATTTGCAGACAATGGTGAAAAAGGCCAATATATTGCCGATAGCCAGATGACAAGTACGCCGAAGGTGCCCTGAACTATGAACGCTAACAGAACTGATCACAAATATTCTACTTTCATCTTTAAATTGAAGGACTTATGATACCTGTGAATCCGCAGAGCCTTTCGCAACTTAACCCTCATATCGAGCGCATAAAAAGTGAGTGATAATTTAGAAAAGACCGCACATTTCACGCATATTACAACGACTGGAAGAATGGACAATTCGGAACAGATGTCAATGGCCCAGGATATGATAAACTTACTAATTTTTGCGAGATCGCCTGGCAAGACCACGGACTCACCCTCGCGTGGATGGATACACTTTGCATAAATAAGGAAAGCAGTTCGGAACTCGATGAATCCATTCGATCAATGTACACTTGGTATAAATGCGCCAAAATATGTATCGTCTACCTTGCCAACTCGAAGACGCGGACAGAGATTTCCGTCGATCCCTGGTTCACTTGTGGATGGACGCTGCAGGAACTCCTTGCTCCAGATGCTGTCAAATTCTACAACTGCCACTGGAAGCCATTCGCGCGCGATTTAAATGACAAGGAGGATCCCGCTATTATTGAATTCATCACGCAAGCGACACAGATATCCAGCGAAGAACTCAAGGATATTCACCATGCTCCACTTTCCCGTCGAATGCAGTTATCCGCAAACCGCCACGTAACGCGCAAAGAAGACATAGCCTACTCGTTAATGGGGATCTTCAATGTTAGTTTTACAACCGCTTATGGAGAGGGCGCTGAAAGAGCATTTTTCCGTCTGCTTCAAGAGATTTTGGGTTCAATGTCACAAGGTGCTCTGGATTTACTGAACTGGGCTAGTAGAGTTCCTGGCATGGCTCGCACTACAAACATTTTCCCACCAACACCTCAACATTATCTCCACCGAACCGCAGCAATATCCGTCAATGGTATACGACCTCTTGAGCCACTTGCCCTCACACACATGGGCAAAGAGAAAAGGCAGTGGGGCGTGCGTGAGTGAGTGCACGCACTTTCTGGCCCCTCACGCACTTGCTCACTTACTTTCTCTTGTTGCTCACTCACTCGGCTGATGCCGAAGTCAGCTAAGTCTCCCACCGCACACTGACATCGGCGACTCATAGTCATGTCTAGTGCATAGAGTAGGCTTGATATAGTATCTTACATATATAATATACTCTTATAAAGATTACTAAATTATTTTAATGGCACAACCTTGCTTGGAGGATCACTGGTGGACTGTAAGTGCCCGCTGCACATGCCGACAACCAGTTGTAAATAATTCTCATAATATTTATAGAGGGCTTCCGACCTATAATGAGTGCACGAAACGTGCAGCAGTGAAGTGACAGTTGTTATCAATATCCAAACTCCTCACATATATATATATCTTCCTTAAAAAATTGTTGTTATAACCTGAAGTGGCCTCGAATTGGACTTGCACATGGTAACAGGCGGTAAGAAGTTCATAAATATAGTTGAACTGCTCCGGGCGCTTAATGAACATGTGCTGATACCCTACAATAGCTTTCGTATGCATCCATAGGTCACTTATAGTCATGCATACACCCACATTAGGTATGCACTTGTGTTTATGCACTTGCACTCACCCGCACGCACCCTCACGCACGCAGCGCACTGCATCCTCACTTACCTGCACGCAGACTCACGCACCCTCACGCACCCCTCACGCACTCTCACTTACTTGCACACACCCTCACTTACTTGCACGCACCCTCATTTATTTGCACGCACCTTCACTTACTTGCCACTTACTTGCACGCACTCACGGATATTGCGCACGCACTCTCCTATACCTCGCACGCACTTAGCACGCACTTGCGTATACATACACGCACGCGCTCATATTTGATTGTCTTTAGCTGGGTACTCCAGAGTAACAACCCCCCTTTGTCCGTTGTTTTATGGCCGTACGGATGATTTTTGTGCCTGTCCTATTGTCTCTGTGCTTGCGACTCACTCCGTCTATTTACAGTTCCCATTTGCTTCCAAAGAACTCCTTTATTGAATTTATTCACAGGTGTGCTCTAATGTGGGCTGTATGGATATTGATCCTACCTTCCTTGATTCCTACGCACGCTGGTGTTCCCATCGCTGACTGTTTCCAACGTAGCTTTGTTAGTCGCGCTTGCCAAAGCAGCTTTCTAGTTGCGCTCCTTCATCCCACGCGCTCTGACATTATGCCTCTCACGCTCTACACTGGCATATCCAGGTCCTCGCTTCAACTCTTCCCATAAAGTAGATACTAAATCTGAATGTTACTCACCCTTTTTCCTCTCTGTTTCCATACATAAAGTACTGCCTGTTATTCTCTCAAAGATACCCATTGTCCGCCACTCATCTTGATCAGTTCCCCAAGGCAATACTACGGTGGTCAGCAGGCCTCGCCCTGCTACTAGACAAACATAGCATTACATATATTGTATTTGCCTAGAGCTCTGACGTCGATATTGATATTGTCACTCTCGAACTTTACATTGATATCAGAGACATAGTATTGTAATATTATCCAGTCACTTGGCCTATGCACTGACCCTGGTCCCTATATACTCGAGTACTGGCCAGCCACACGGCACACTCACCTTATGCTCACGTACTTCCTACTCACTCCTCACGCACCGTCTAGTGCCCCCCAGGCACTAACGCATGCTCACCCACGTCTCACGCACGCTCACGCACGCTCACGCACGCTCATGCACGCTCACGCACGCTCATGCACGCTCACGCACGCTCACGCACGCTCACGCACGCTCACGCACGCTCACGCACACTCACGCATGCTCACGCACGCTCACGCATGCTCACGCACCTCTCACGCACTCCTCACGCACTCCTCACGCACGCTCACTTACTTCTCACTCACTTAATACTGACTCACGCATGCTCACTAGCGCTCACTGCCGCCACACTGCCTTTTTCCGGTGCCCCACACACATGGGTCTACGTATTCCAGTCATGCTACTTCCTGGCTTGATACTGAATCCACGGCACGAACCTAAAAGTATCGGTAATTACTGGGCCCAAGTGACTGTGAATATTCCAAGCGATTTTTTCGCACCGACATTCTACACCCATTATCTGCTGGATGTCAGAATCAGGGAACATTACAGAACAGGATTTTCCATCCACCCACTGCGCATTTGCTGTTTCAATATTCGCCAGGGCGCCAATGGAATCATACTTCCCCGGACATGTATTGCAATTCTACTGGAGTGTAGTCAGAATGTGGGTAAAGTAACAAGTACCGGAGAGATTAAGAAACTCCATACAGCGATCCGGTCGTGTTCAACATAGAAAAAAATGACGGAAAATTCGGCGAGGGACAATTTGACGGAGAAGAGATCCCAGTGGACGAACTTGCAATGCATGGTATGCAATTAGTAAGCCTGTACTGTGTAGGAATAAACTACTCATATCATTCACTCGAACGAGGACACAATGTTTTGAATTTATGATAGAGATTCCAGTATAGCAAATATGGTTTTCTTACATCTAACTCGACAGTGAACTTGATGTTGTTGATATTTAGGTTTTGTATTTGGGCTTCCGGGATTGGTATGACGCCATGTTCATTGTTCTGTTTCTCTTGAAACACGGACTCGAGCAAGACGACGGGCAAATAATGAGGTTCCTGCTATGCGAGGCATATCGCGCTTAATCTTGAGTATTTTTAGTCGTATACATATAATAAGCGGCCAGCGCGTGTCATTATGAAACAATCATGCAAGACCGTCGTGTTCAAGTTGTCTAATACAGAACGGATCATTGACATGAGAGATCAGTGCTAGGAGTATTAATTCTACTACTAGTAAGGAAGGTTGTATGAGAATCTATTGACGTGATGTGATAGACAGGTTATAGAAGACACGAACTCGTTTCTCCCGCATGCCCCTTCATCATGTTGCGCCTGAATCCAGTCATGCATAAGAAATCATAACTTACCTAGCAGAATAAAGGACATTCCAGTGATACGAAATGTACAACCCCTCAGCTTTTCCCACTTACAATGACGTCAAGGCAGCGACTTAACACACACCTCGAAGAACGAATACTTCGCAAATCCAAAGATTTTAGAATTCGTAACCAAAAATTCAAATCAATAGGTACCGCATTCCGTGGGCACTGCGAATAGGAAACGCCGCTATTCCCGCAACATCATTCCAGTCTCGGCCTACTCATACGGCGTTGTTCTCTGGGGCATCCGGCTTCGAGATCGACGGTGGCGAAATTTTGGCGGTGGGAGGGAATTTCATTGAAATTCTTCCTGCTCCTTTTCCGCCTATCATTCAATGCGAGAGGCCACACTCTGAGAGTATACAAGGTGGGTCGGCTACGATTTGGTTGGGTGATATTTCTGAACTGTTTATATTTAGCGCAACGTTCTGCTCCAGTACAACCCACGTCAAACGGATGGCCTGCGGAGCACTCAAGGCCGTCAAATTGTACGTTAATTCCCCTTTAGAAATATTGAGAAGACTCACCGGCAAAATTTGATTAGACGCACGGCCAAAAAGTATTAGAGTGCAGAACACGCCAACAAAAGCCGCGCTGGCTACGCCAGAAATTAACGTAGCTCTTCAACAGGTCAATCTATGCGTCGAGCCAATGGTGCCACTCACAATGCTGATCTGTTAACACATACAGTGCGGGAACGACTCTACACGAGAGAATTTCCAGAACTATTCAGTGGAGGAGCAAGGGTTGCAGACTCCTCCTTTTCCGGTTCCAATGGCGGCCCCCGCCATTCAAGCGTCAGGTCAGTAACGATAACAAACTCGGTATCAAAAAGTAATAACGTTAACTCGTTGGATAGAAGAAAATCAACATGAAGAAACTAAACGCGTCCCGCTGGAGATGTCTACTAGAATTCCAGAGCCTGGAAGCTCGTCTGGAGGCGGCGGAGAATTTCAGAGCAAAGGTGCTGCCCCACTGTCCGCCCCAGCGCTGGCTGCCAGCAGCCTATGTAAGTGCTGCTTCTTCGAATTCTTCAATTTCCTGAACCAATTGAAACAGTCAAGATGCTATATTCTTGTTTCGACGACACAAGCAACAGAGCTCGCTTCAGAAGCCACACAACATGCTCCGAAAGAAATCAAGGATCGCCGCGGCTGCCATCTCGGATTGCTCCGACTGGTCACGTTTCAAAATTTCATCTCGCATGGACCTGGACCACCTTCATTCCTTCCTCCCCTCCTCCGTGGTCACATTTTCTCACATTCCGCAGGTTACAAACCACCCCGCTGGCGTTGCTCTCAGTTTCACGGTCACCTGTCCGCATTCGAGAGTCAGCCTCGTGTCAAACACGTGAATATTTGAATCCTTAAACGCCCACCATGTCCGATACTACGTGTTCACTGGACCCGGAGGTGTGAGCTGAACCTGACCAGTGACCGCTGAGCGCTGATCGATGATCACTGACGCATGTGGAGGGCATACGGAAATAAAGAAGATGGTTATATGGTGGATGGTACGAATCTGGTCCTTGTTGACATTGACATTGACTATCAATTATCCCTCTCTTATCCTCGGGCTGGATAGCTCGGACTTGGGAACACTTTTCGTCAGCACTGTGTCCATTTTCTCCTCCCTTGCGGCTTCTCACTATCGTCACCGGGCCCTTGCTCTCACCATCTCTATCGCTCTGGCTTGACATCCAGGATGGACCCTCGTGTTGTCCGAGGTCTCGAAGAAGCGTCATGACTCATAAGTCTCCGAAAAGTTTTGCCATGAGGAGCGCTTGGGTTTCGATTCTTCCTTTTTGTCTTTCGTCTTCCGCCCTCATCTCAGGTCTTAGCTGGGCCTGTGCCAAGCCTGTGCAATGCTGCCATGAGATCATTCTCAGATTTTAGTGCTGGGAATTGGTTTATGCCCTCTAGATGGCCGATAATCTAGGATCTCAGATCTTGAAAGAACATTTTCATACATCATCGCTGAGTGCTGGGTGCTGGGTGTTGTCCGTTGGCTGGATCATATGCATTTAACCAGCGGATGCTTCCCCTCTTGAAATCAGTATCTACATTACTGTGGATGCCTGATATCTGACGTAGTAGATAATAAGATTCTCATGCAAGAGAATGAACATTGACGTGTACTCAGCTGTTGATAGCCGGCTACTAGTAATGCCTTCTGGACCTTAGAATACTTTGAATGCATGTGTTCCTCGCCTCCGAGCTCCTCGTATCCAAGTCTATTTAAACAGGGTGTGCAGCTTTGCCAGAGCATGTCACCCACACGGCGTTTGCTGTCGAAGCATTGACCAATATATATGTTGTCGCTGCATATCAACAGAACTACAACGTCTATTTTTATTGATTGTTCGCGGGCGCGTTAGAGTCAAAGAATAGAACCCTAGTAGAGCACAAAAATGTTGTCTCTATGCACACGCGCTTATTGGCTGATACTAGGGTGTCAATTATTTTGGTACTCTAGGTGTCTTCCCTCCTTTCCATCATGCGATGAACATATCTGCGCTGCATATAAGTTTTACAGATGCCTATCCTGGCACAGGGTGTCTCCGTTTGTTGTCCTTTGACATCCGTGAGACGTCTTGTTGAGGTGTGCTGCTCCATCCCCATCCATCTTTACAGATTACCCTATTTATCTAAGTGGAGGAAACATCGCAGCGATTCAGCTTGCAGGAGCTAATGCATTAACAGCTTGTCAAACACCCCATTCCCAATGTTTTTGGAAATTACACTCGTGGCAAGTGCGAAGCACGGCAGATTTTTTGCCTATCTCGCTGACAGCTGCTGTTTCATGTAAATGGGCGCCTAAATTATCAGGCAAATAAACGCAGGCCGCGGAGTATGAAACATGTTCAGAACCATCAACAGCGTTACAGCGAATGTCCCAATAGTAGCCTGGCCAGTAGGATTATGCTCTTTTCTCTCAGATGTATTGGGAATTCCAGATTGGATTGGTCTTCAAAAATCTATTTATTCTACAAGCCATTCCCCTTAAGCTTAAGCTTAAATCTCCAAGTCAGACGGCGCTAATCTTGTCTGTTCGACATCTGGGAAGCGAATAAATAGGGAAGTTTCTATGGCGCTGAGACGTAAACTATTCCAGACCTATTTGGAATGAGCGCTAATATTCTGTTTACTCCTTTTTGTAGCGGACAACCACAGAAGGCATATAAAATCTCTGCACTGCTAACAATCTCCTCTGACCATTATACGATATGCCCGATCAGACCTGATCCAATCCTGTCCCTGCGCCTCAGACCTCCACACTTACCTGGTTTGATGGCGCCTCGGGTGCTCTTATCCAAGGCGGTAGCATCACCGCTGTTCTTGGCGACTTGAAAAATGGATCTAATCCTCCAGTCTCCTCCCCCCAGCCTGCCGCCATATCCTTATTCTCTCAGAGTACAAATTGCACCATCACGGAAACGACATGTGTCTTGGTAGGCGGAGATTCTGACGGCAGTCGACCTGACCTTAATGGTGAGGAGGCTATATGTTATCAATCCATATTTACTAGTAGTGAAGTGCTGAATTGTGCACTATTATCCAGGGTCAAATGCGTCTACTGTTCATCCCACCAGACAAAATGGAGCTACGAGCACTAATGTCTCCCGTGGTGAGTAGGAGAAATAGACCCTTGGCGCTGAATGACAAGGTTCCACTGACTTTAGAACACTTCGCAGGGCATAACATGCACAGATCCTGATCATCAAGACAATCAGGTTAAACTTCGACCAAAGAATCCTCTCTGGCGCTGCGTAAGTCCATTATTTTTAAAATTTTCAAAAATTGATGAACGCTGTGCGATCTACACCCGGGGCTTCTAGCTGCGCTGGCTTTGTCGCTTTCGTATATGCTTTGGAAATGCTTTCAATTTCATCCAATATGTTTTTCCCAAATATATATTGATCTTATTTTGTCGCACATAGTCTGTCAGTTGTGTACGTTTATGCTCATAATCTCCATTGTCTTGTAAGGTATCCAATTAGCGCGCGCACAAAGATAGAAGATAGAAGATAGAAGATACACATTGCGCGTGGCCATCGCCATGGCATCGAATAGGATAATTAAAGGACGGCTGCGAGCACTGGAGAGACAGAAATGAGTCAGGAGCAAGCAAGGGAGCATCGTTTAATAGATCACCTGTAAAATGCGAATATGTGAGCAATCAATAGATCCCCGACTCGCATACAGAGATTCAAGCGTCAGCACAATTTGTTCTCTTTCATTGATCTCCCTCTAGAAAATGGTCATCATGTCGATATCTTATTTTCAAATCTAATTTACGTGATTTCCACGGACAGACGAACACACCATTAGCCGGTCACAAAAAAACATACATTCATGATCAGTCTCACCAGACCAGCTCCACCACTAACCCGGACTCTGGGCAGAGTTCGGCATTCCGGCCATGATCTCTTCGATTCCGGGCGTCAAATGTGTACGCACGGTTGTCGCGGATGAGTTCTTAATTTAACTCACCACTTCCCATAAGTGTGAGGTAGTTTTCTGACGAACTAATTCTAATCATGCCCCCGACAGACTACCCACTCAAACCCCCAGCAGCTCATCGGAGCCCCAGCGTAGAGTTCTTCACCGGTTCTAAAGATTTCAGTATACATGGGGGACGCTTCCGAGCTGCATCTGGCAGCTCATATATTGGCGCACAGCCTCAAACAGCTTTGCTTCAACAGATATATCCGCAGCCTAGGACTAGAATTTCTCTGTTCTCTGGATCTTCCAACTTTGAAATCATTGGTGGGGAGTTCACCGCTATCGGCGGAAATGAGATCGTCGATACACGACAGGCCGTTGCATATGGATATGATGACAGCTTTCCCGGTGAGCAATGAAGGCAGATTTAGAAAGATATTTCGCGACTCATATAATATCAGAGACTGAACTTCAGAGTGACTCGGAATCCCCCCACAGATCTGAAGGCCAACATGCCACATTGGACCAAGAAATGGATACAATAAGAAACACAGGTACACGTTAGAATTCCTATCTCGGACGCATCACTGAATCACTAATTCTTACTTTCTACGCTTCAAGAAGTACCTCGGACATTGAGTTTACCTCCCAATACCACTACTTATTCTGAGCCTGAGGAAATGGGATTCAGAGCAAGCTGGCATACGTATCACATTAGCTCATACCAATAGTGTTTGATTATTAATATCGAACTGTGATAATCAAACCAAGTCTCAAAGATTTTGCAAATGTGCCCTCGGTTCGTCATACATGTTATAATGCACATTAACACACAGTCTATGTCGAGAAAAAATCAGGGATGAGGAGGGTGGGTCAAAAAGAGATTTTTCGGCGTGAAAACTTGCTGAGCGGGGAGCTGCGTAGGCGAGGAGAGATTTTGCCGTTGAGGTCAAGACTCAAAAGGCAATTCTCTCTCTTCGTCACATAGACATTATTCTTTCGTCACACTCGTGACTCGCTCTGACTTAGAATGGCGATCTATGTCGCTCAGGACAAGTGTTCACGGTGAGGGGGGGTAGATAACATCCACTACACGACATATCTTTGAATACATGATGACTTAGATAAACAATAAACTTGTGTCCATGGCACGAGCATCGCAAGGACACTTGTACCAAGGTTTTGGGGAAAAAACCAAGCAGATGACGGAGAACGGCGCACACATTGTTGCCGTTACTGCCTGCGAGGTTTTTGGTCTCGAGACGCACGCCTGGGCTGGCTCCGAAAATTGAACGGAACCTATTGGAAGAACGCAATGAGTAAAAACAACCCAAACCATTAGGAGCCCACGACGCATTTTACGAAACCGTGAAAAAACCCCCAAAACTAGGAGTAAGCGACTCACAAAAACTAACGGACAGGAGGCAGTGTCTGACGCCAGAACGCCTCTAACACGGGAGAATTTTGAATGTGCGGCGCCAGAATATCTGCGTGGTGACGCAGGTATAGCAGAAAGGCGTCGCTGGACCAACGACCGTGCACTTTCACCACCTCAAATGACACGCCACGGAGCAAATATGCAAGGACAGCACCAATGCGGATGCTGTGCCCTTGCATCTTCGTCCAACCATCTGTGTTGGCCATGGTGTCATTGAGACGCTTCAAGAAGTTTGTCTTTGTCAGCGGCCGAACACGTCCATCGGTGTGTCAATACGAAAAAAGATGGACGTCTGGTGCTGGCGCATTGATGAATAGGTGATTCCTGAATGCGGCAGCAGGATTACCCACATCCTGAGGAGCCCAATGGACATCCTCACCAGCGTCTTTTGCGACCTTCGTCCAGGGAATGTGAAAGGTGGTGACGGGAGGGCCAGATACACTTGCAGAGACATTAGAGAGCTTGACGTGTACTCTGGGATTAAAGGCCTTTAGGGTGGGGACTGTAAACTCTCCCAGACGGGCAGCAGCCCAAAATGTCGTTGTTAGGCATGCAAAGACGGCTGCATCAAGAGGAAGTGTGAGGTCGAGATGGGACTCTATTATGGAGATTGTGGAGAGAAGCAAAGGAGGGCGCGGAGGGCGCTTGGATGATGGCGGAGCAACACGCTCAGCTGCTGAAAAAGCAGCTTTCAGCCTCGTTTCATTGAGAATCCAATCCATTCCATGAACAGTATGCCACGCCTTAACTCCGTACGTGTAGTTTGAGAGCGTGGTACCACGGAGGGTACCAGCACAACAGGCGATGAATTCCAAAATGAGAAGGTCACTCGCGGGCCCTCGGAGGTGCTCAGGAACAGGGGGAGACTTCTGGTCACAGAAGACATGGAACAGCAAGAGGCCAGTACCATACCCCGACTTCGTTCCTGGTGCCCAAGCGCTGCTGATCAAGTCAAGGACCCGCTCAACGTCTTCGGGAGATGATGGTACATATCCAGAAGATGTGCCACCCTGTGGGGGAGATGGAGTCCAAAGACGGAGACGGTCCTGTGATGCACAGTGTGGATGTAGAGTTGAAGGGATAGGTACTAAACCTGGACGATACCTCTTTCCAGAAGAGCGCTCGAGAGACGTTAGGGGAATAGGTGCATTAAAACGCGTCTTCGGTATCTCCAAAGCCAATCCACTCTGGTCGGGTAGCCCACTCTGCGTCGTTGAAGTGGGAAGAGTTGAAAGTGTCAGTGTGCGCATGTGAAGGTTGCTGCCGAGGGAGTGCAGACTGGCAGATTCCTGTTCGGTTGATGGAGATCTCTGCTGCTGTAAGCGGCTCGAGGGCATCGACAAGGAACCCCTGAGCATGAGCTGGGATTGGCAATGGAGGGAGGAGGAGGGAGGATGGACCAAGGATTCCGCGAGAGGGATTGTCCGCTGGATTGGCGCCACTGCGGACATAGGACGTATGTATGGTTCCCACTGCCCCGCGGTGTTCGAGCTTGCGGTGGATGCATCTGAATACTTCATTGACTTGTGCATTTCTGCTCCGCCCATTCCACCATCCCTCGACGACACCCATGTTGTCACCGTAGAGTCGAACGTGCTCACCTGGAGAGGCAATGGCAAGGATGGCGTCAACCAGGAGTTCAAAACCAATGGCCTCGGCCCACGAGATGTCTCGGACACCTCCAAGTGTCTTCCATCCTGGGAGAAGACGCCACGCACGCCATCGGCCCCTGACCACAATGGCAATGCCAACTTCAGAGCTGGCATCGGAGAAGGCGCCATAGTCGACGAGGTTGACAATGTGGGGGATGGAACGCTCAAGAACTGGTTGCTGGAGGTGCTCAACCCACCATGAGAGGTCGGCTGCAATAGATTTGACTGCGTGTCGGCGGATGAGAGGTTTATCGGTAAAAAGACCGAGCATCGACTCAAAACCAACAAGGTATGCGCGCCCCGCTGGAACAACAAGCGCGGCGTGCAAAAGACGCCCATATACACGCTGAACATCCTCGAGAGAGTGGGTTGGACAATTTGTCCACTCCGTAATGCACGCCAAGTACTTCTGACGCTTCTCGAACCCGAGACCAACTGTGCGATGCGCCACATTCCAGAGGAGCCCAATATAGGTGACCACGGAGCCAAACGGAATGTCCTTGGAGACCTCCCAGGGAATTCCAAGCTCGTCAGAGACCTTGTCAATGTCGCTGACATTATAAGTGAAAGTGTCATCCTGGCGAGGAGTCTCCCTGGAGAGATCACAGATTGGGTGAGTAAAATCCTCCACTGCCTCGAAACCAAGGCCGTCACGTCCAATTCCATCCCCATACCATGTCCGACCTCCTTCTGACCTCGATCCTTGCTCAGCGGCGAGATGCTGAAGTGTGGCACGATATTTGTTGTACGCCTCGCGATAGCGGCGCAAAATGCGGAAGAAAAGGTAGTCATCGACCCACTTGAGCAGTGGGCCAATCCCACGTGCACGGAAGAGGTCAGATGCGGCGTCACCCAAGCGGCCGTAAATCCCACCCGCTGGACGGGCGCCAAAAGCCGCGCAGAGATCAGCCCAGAACTCATCATCCCGAGTGTGAACGACACCTGCTGGCCACTGGGAATGATGGAGAGGAATAGTCCGGTATGCTTCCGAAACATCGCGAACAGCAGCTTGAGAACCTGGTGGAAGCGCTCCCAGAACTGCACAGGCAACTTGAAACGTGCCCCATGTACAAGGAAAATTGCTGGCAAGGGTGGCGGAGTTGACAGAAGAGCTCGGGAAAGTTGCAGAGGGAGTAATGGGGAAGGAGAAATTCTGAATAAGGCGAAACTTCCCCACCCGCCCAGGCTTGGGTATGATGGAGAAGGGAGATGACTGAAAAGGACCGATGAGATGTTCGAGAGCGCGCCGTGAGAATGGACCCATGTAGCGCCCCTTGTCCACCTCGCTATGAATGATATCGTCGAAGGGAGCACGGAATTCCTGGACAGATGGGCGGTTGGGAGGGATCTGGGTCCGGCAGATAGGCGGAAAATCGGCATGAAAACCTTCGCAAATCCCAAGAACCACTGACGAATACCTCGCCAATAGCCCCTCCTCAGCCAGCGCGCGCTCCCATGCACGCCAGATGTAGGGGGTGACTGGCTCAGTCCTTCTGAGCGCGAGGACACAAGCTGGCCCCGTGAGAGCTGGAGTCGCAGCCCGAGCATTTGTGGCGGGCATCGTGGCGACCGTTGCACCCCCGCGACATCTGCCAGTCGAGGCAGAGGATGTTCCCAGTGGATGTGTTGACGAGCTCGCCTCGGCTGTTGCGCTTGCAATGGGTGTAGTGGGCCTTGTCCCACGTGCGACTCTCGTTGCACCTCGCGAAGTTGTGGCTCTGGCGCCCCAGACAGATTGCGCAGACTCGGGCGCCCAGGGAGCCTGCGCTGCGGGAAAAATCCCGCCGGCCGTCGGTGGTCGACTTTCTCAGCGGAGACGCTGAACGAGCCCGGCCGTTTCGAGTTGGAGAGGGAGACCGATGGCTGCGTCGATCCTTGTAGTTGACGGTTGTGGCATGGGCCTGGTTGCAGAAATCCAGGACGCAAGATGGGCAAGGACACATGCACCAACGCAAACGCAACACGCAGGACGCAATACACGCACAAGTTCACGCAAGCAGAGCCGCAACGCACGCAGGACGCAACACACGCAAAAAACCAACGCAAGCGCGGAAACAGAATAGAATGGAGACGAGAGAGGATGGAAATGGACGGAAATAAGAAATAGTGAGTAAGCGAACATACGATATAAAAAATGTAAAACTACTGACCTGAGTCCTGCGCTCACTGTCCATTTGACGCACATCCGCGCGACGCCACGCATCGGCAAGAACGGTCTCGTTGATGACCGCGAGAGAATACACAGGGGCGGCGACCGTGGCTGACGCCGCCACGGTGTGCCACAGCTGGCGCTGCTCGTCTTGATAGAGCATGAGCGCCTTGAAGTCGCGTTCATCGAGGGACGAGAACATCGGATGGGCCTGGATGCCCAACCAAAAAGCGTGAAACATGGTGATGCGTTCACGCGGCCACCCAGCACGGTCCATGGTTTGCAACATACGCTGAGCCGCTGTGGAGAACTCCTCGAAGGAGAGGTCGCAGTCCGGAGTGACGCCGCGAGCTGTCCTGGTGCTGAGGACGGGTGTTAAGGACAGGGCACCGTCTGCGTCGGCCATGATCTTCGCGTAGTTGTCATCGGAGGTCGCGTTGTTGTGGTCAACGGCCTTGAGCCCTGCAGCGGTGAAGTGGTAAAGGGCGACCCAGTCCCCTTTCTTCAACTTCGCGGAGACCGCGGCGGACGGAATGATGGACAGGCCGCTGGGAACTGGCGCAGACGAATGCGGTAAGTATTTCGCCTTATTCTTGCGGTGTTCTTCCTTTTCGAGGAGTTCTTGTTCCAGGGCTTGTGATGCCTCGGCGGCTTTAACGGCGTCAAGCCTTGTGCTCTCTCTCTCAGCCGATGCCGCCTGCTCGGCAGCGATATCAGCATCCCACCGCGCCTTCAGTGCGCCATTTATGTCCGCCCATGTAACCCCGAGGAAGGCGGCTGCCTGCTCGTGGTTCATGCCACGCGCTACCAGGGTGTCTCGCCTTGCTGCGAAATTTTCACCTGCAAAGTCAGGGCAGGTATCCTGATGGGGATTGAATGGTGCAGGCATGTTAAAAACAGGCGTGAATATAGACGAAGACTCAAAAAGAGATTTTTCGGCATGAAAACTTGCTGAGCGGGGAGCTGCGTAGGCGAGGAGAGATTTTGCCGTTGAGGTCAAGACTCAAAAGGCAATTCTCTCTCTTCGTCACATAGACATTATTCTTTCGTCACACTCGTGACTCGCTCTGACTTAGAATGGCGATCCCCAGGTATGATAAAAATTTCATTGAATTTAAAAATAAATGGACGCTTGACTCCCCTCGTAGGAGAGATTCACTCCAAATCTTCTAAACAAGCCCACTAGAGAGCGAAACCAATGTCGGTCAGTTAAATCTTTCAGAACACTTGCGGATCCCAGGGTCTCAACACCAAAAATCAGATATGCAATGTTCGGAATATTTTTCGTTTGCACAAAGACAGTACTCCGCCCAAATTCCCTTGAATACGAACAGAGAATGTGCATTCGACTTTGCAAATTGCTTGAGTCGCAATGTGCTCAATGTTCCTATTTCCTGATATTTCTCTGTATGATACATACTCGAATGTCATCAGTCCCATTCCTACATAACAATATGTATTTGCTGTCCTGATATCATTCACTCGCCTCATCCCTTCGTGAACCGTAATGCGGCGAGAGGAAACCCGATTCGCTGTTCCGCCTACGTACTTGCTACGTGCACCGCACAGATGAGGTTCCACAGTACGTTGCTCGAATATAAAAAGTTGCGTGATTTGCGCTGAACATTGGGACGATTCGCAAGCTCTGGATCTCACCGTTTGTTCAGTACGATTGCTCATACGACTCATAATAGCGACAATCCCAGACGTCATGGGGTTCTCATTCTCGAAATTGCGTTTCCTGCTAAGGACACGATGAGAGTCAAACAATCGCATCAAGAATTCAGGAGTACAGAGTCAGTCCTCCCCATAGAAAGTGCGGACGAGCACTGAAATACGACGGGGAGATAGTAGTGTAAGGTAAAGCCCAGGGATAAGTCAGACACGAGCACAGAACGAAATGGAGCTATTATCCGGGGGGAGCCATACGCCAGGCACTACGAGCAGAACTTCAGAACGAAGTCTCGCTGGTGTTGGTGAGACTCACTTCGAGGTAGAAAGTTTCACTTGAATTCACTCCAAAAGACTAGGAAATAGCCGTAGACACTGAGGAGATTAGCGGTCACGGTGCGAGTGGGATGTTGTGGCAGCACGCCGCCCCTAGGACTTGCAAGTTGCAACATCCAGATTCCAAGAGAAGTCAAAGTGGAAATGAGAGCACGTTCCAGCCAACGTCCAATGTCCATGTACAAGCATGTAATAAGAGCAAATCCTTTCAGATACACAGATCGCGCGCCGCCTACGAAACCCAGCCCATGTCAATGGAATCGAGCAGAAATGTCCAGCTCGAGCGAAAATATATCCACAAGCACTGTATGGTGGCAAGTCTGAGAACCGAGATTTTAAAGTGGGCTTTGGAGCTTGGAGCTTGGAGCTTGGAGGCTTGACCTTGACGTTGTGAAGTTTGAAGAGGCCATTACAGGGGAAGAGTCAGAGCTTCTCATCCGCTTATTCCCACGGCCTCAGTTCATAAGTAACGCACGGACCACCTTGTTTCCTTTCCTCCGTGTTCGCTTCGCGATCGCTTCCCCATCTTTGTTTGCCCTTGGATCCTCCAGATCGTGTTTACTCTGCTAACCTGTCTGTCTCCTGAAATCTTGTTGTTTGTTTTCCTGTCAAGCTGCGGATGCAGCAAGGTTGTCCTCGCAATCCCTTGCACTCGCCTCCTGTGCGCGGGTGCGCGGGTGCGAGTTGGAACTTGGGGGAATGCGCGAGTGACGCGACCCTCTTCTAGCTCTCCTCCTTTGTATCCATACCTAATGAGCTCTTACGCTGGCATATCCTCGTTTTTCGCCTCCCTCGTTGCCTCTCTCTTTTCCATCCTGTTCTCCGGCCTCACCTTCTCGACGTCCCTCTGTGATGCATTCTGTTTAATTGCATGTACCATTGCCTCACTGCTATACAGTCCCCTCACCTGTTCCTCAGTAACCTCTCCTCTCCTCCTCTTGGGACACGGACGAAGAACGAAGAAATGCATACGAAAAATGAACATACACGATGGGTGAAGAACAAAGGACGATGAAGAACACAGATGCAGACATGGACAAAGGATGTGTCGGATGTAATAGGGGAGACGACGCGGAGGGCGCAGATGCATGTATAGTGTGGATAACAATCGAGGGCCAAAATACGAGAGAAAGGGTGGCATAGGGGAGCGGGAGCGGAGGGAGGGGACGAAGATAAGGGCATGTGAGATGCGCACGCAAATGTGGACGTGAACAACGAGAAGGTAGGCCGCGCAGTGCTTGAGCTCATCCTTACCTCCATCTTTTTATCCTCTGTCATTCTCTACCCAGGCTCGTCCATACTGCAACGCCCCATAACTGAACATGCACTTGTCTCTCCCATCATCCTACTCTATCTCTCGGACTCTCCAGCCTCTCTTTGATGCGCGACTATCTCCATGTTTGTTTGGTTAAATGTGCGACGCGCTTATGTTGTATGTACAATAGGAGCTGAATACCGTATTAGCACCTGCAGCGCATCAACCCCGCTCACTCTTCTGCTCCGGGAACATCAGATATCACAGACAGGTTGGCCCTCATTGCAAGCACTGATTCCAGAATGTCTGAAGCCAAGCTTGACTCGCCGATGGATGGCCTGTTGTGTTTTTGGCGACGGTGCGAAGGGCCGATGCATCCCCCGCCCTAGAATTGCATAACGAGTATGGTGCGTTTGGCATTGTCGACTCTTTACCCTTCCCAAGCTAATCCTACCACAGACCTATATCCAAGCTAGCAGTGGAATTTTCGGGTGTTCCGTTTGTATGTTCCTTGTTCCTCCTCTTTGATCTCCTCTGGCGGCAATGGATGTTTTGGTCGATTCTCCGATGTGCATGAGAAGATGAAATAATATTCGACCCCGAGAGGCGTGTAGAACACACTGAATGCTCTCTTTCCTTCCTTAGCCAATGCTATACATGCGATACAGTGACTCTATAAACTCTTGATTTCCACTCGCTGAGATGTATGCAATGACACCAGTTATCTTCTCTGGTACGCTCCCACCGTGACTCTTTCTCCCAACTTGACCTCGATATAATCATACTGCTGTCCCTGGGTACGACTATCAAATTTCAGCATCAATGAAAACAGGAAATGTAAGTCGCACATACCCCAGTCCTGGTAAAGCCTCAATCCCTACCGCTGCATCTGAAGGGAAGTTGGCACGTTATTTATTATGGAAACAATGTCCAGATCTCAAACGAGCAAACGATATGACCTATTCCTACAAGTAAAGGCTAATCAACTGCATGCCGTGCTTCGCTAATTCATCGACTGGGATCTCTTCTCCGTCATGTCGACCATTAAAAAATTCTCTGTTCTTTCTTTTTATGTTAAACATGATTGATGCTTCCGTGTCGACCTTCTTGATTTTCCCCGTACTTGTTACTTGACCCGCATTCTGGCTGCACTCCAGTAGAAATGCAGTACAGATTCGGGGAATGATAATTCCGTTGGTACCCTGACTAATGTTATAAACTGCGAATGTACGTTGGGTGGGTGAATGTGGGGTGTCAGTCGCTGAGTTTGATGCCCTACGAGCCAGTATATTATAAGTATACATGCCGATAGTCCACATGGGAGCACTGCCAGAGCGTTGCAGAACTCCAGTTTGGATTTCCACCAGCACATTCGCCCGGTAATCGCCAATGCTCTGAGGCAAAAACCTTGATTTGCCGGCCTCTGTTGCGGGTAGTAGAAGAACTGGGATACGTAAACCCATATGCGTAAGCGTGAGTGGCTCGAGTGGTTGTCTATCAGCGAGTGGTACTTCCGTGGTGCGGTGGACATATTGCTGAGGGCTTGGTGGGAAAAGCCTTGTAATTCGAGGCATACGAGAAACAGGGCCGGCCCAATTTAATAGGTCCAGGATGCCTTCGGATGTAGAACCCAGTATTTCCTGGAGCAGACGGGTGAATGCCTTGTTAGCACCCTCACCGTAAGCAATTGTAATGCTGACGTTGAAGATCCCCATCAAAGAGTAGGCTGTGTCCTCTTCGCGCGTCACGTTGCGCGATGCCGCTAGTTGCATACGACGAGAAAGAGGTACACGGCGAATATCCTTGAATTCTTCAATCGAGATTGTGGTCGCTTGGGCGATATAGGCCATAATGGTGGGGTCTTTCTTGTCATTTCGATTCTGTGCGAATTTTTCCCAGGAACAATTGTAGAATTTGAGAGCATTAGGAGCCAAGAGTTCCTGCAGCGTCCATCCTCGTGTGAACCAAGGATCGAGGGGCATTTCCGAGAGCGCCTGGGACTCTGCGAGAAAGGCGATACAGATTTTGGCACGTTCATACCAGGCGTACATTGAGCGAATGGATTCATCGAGCTCCGAACTGCTGTCCTTGTTTATGCAGAGAGTGTCCATCCAAACAAGGGTGATCCCATAGTCCTTCCAGGCGACTTTACAGAAGTTGACCAGTTTATTGTATCCTGGTCCATCTGTGGTAAATTGTCCTTTGTTCCAATCGCTGTATGTGATCTCAGGTGAATCGCGAAGCCAAGTGTGGGAGAGAATGGCATATTGGGCGTGCTGTGAAATGACCCACTGAATCGCATCTTCTTCCGAAATGAATGAACCATTAGGTATTGGAATGTGATACCCCCATAAATTGTAGTCTGCCAGCACTGTTCCTTCGAGGTATCTATAGACGGTTCCCCTTTCAATCAAGGAAATTTCGAGACTGGAGCCCACTGGTTCGAGGCAAAGCATCCGAATAGGCATTTTGTTAAAGACATGTTCCCGTAGTCCGCGGAGCAGCCTTTCTTGAAAATGAATTGGATTGAAAAAATCTGAAAAAATCCATGAGATGCGCTGCTACTCGTTGCAAAGAGTCCGTGCTTACATTTTTCAGAGCGGTTGATCGGATCATCGAGAGATGGTGGCACTTTGAAAAACCCGGCGATCCCGCCTACAATCAGCTAATTTAAAAGAGTACCATAAATGTTCATCGGGGAGAGCTTACCTTTAACAGCATCTAATTCTACTTTGATTGTCGTCTTCTCCTCTGGTTCAGAACTTCCTACAATGCTCGATACAAAGTCCTTCAACGCGCTAATCAACTTCATCGCTTCTGGTCCCGTGGTCTTGCAATGTGTCGCTGTCAATTAGATTTCAATATCCACGGTCACCAAAGCAAATTGCCGGAGTGCTAACCGCTCGCTCCCCTTGTGTTCACCACCGTCCATATGAGGGGTACAAAAAAATCCTGGAGCGCATTCAATAATATCTGATCTTGAGCACTGGCGGAGTCACCTGCGACAATCGATGGATACCCAGTGCACGGCACATTCGCTGGAGAAACATACTGTTATCATTGCCATCTCCCAACATTGTGGACGCGCCCTTCGCTCGGTTCCAAATTCAGCACTCTTGCGAGAGAGAAGAGGTTTGAATAGACTATTCGATTTACGTCTAATATATAAGACTGCCCAGGATGGGATGGATGGAAGTTTTTCGACAAGAGAAAGGCCTGTGATATCAATGTGCATTTGCCACATTGGTCATCATCGCCTCGTGGACACTGTCAATGAGATTCTCATGTTCGTTCATTGTTCTAATATTAACCTTCTTCACAGCAAGCATCACACAGCGAATCGACAGTGGCTTCAGGTTGCATTATATCACTAAAATCTACTAGCATTGCTTTGCACAGACGAGGCGGAATCATGGAGGCTTCTGAGTCGACGGGCACTGAACTATGGACGTGGCGGCTAAACGGACAACAGAGTCCTTCCATGCTTAAACGCCCCCATGACCGATAAGGCGACCATTTCGTAGGAAAACCGCCGTCTCAATATTCAATATTCAGTACTCAAGTACTCAAGTACTCATCAGTGATGTCGGACAGCCTTATCAGTGTGCTGAGGCTTCTTTGACATCGCCATTATCCCTACGAAGTTATATTAGACAGACAAATACGCTCATGGGTGATGTAAATTATGACTCCGACTCTAAAGATAGAATCCTATTCAATGCTTAGTGCTTAGCGCCCGTACATGATATTTAACACTGCTCTCGAAGTCCGCATGTTATGCTACAGCTTTTCTGTTCAATTATCCCTTTTTCGGATCGAATGACCCATTTCAAGGTTTGTGCGATACCACGATTCTGCACGACAAGTAACATGATGTAATCCCAGTTCAGTACCCGATGCTCCGCAGATCTGACACCGTAAATTCAACGCCACTGGACATGACTAGGCGCTAAAAGAAGAGCGGGTGCGTGCTCCACTTGCACATCAATGGCCAGGTTCAGCTCTATGCAATCATTATTTGGAGCATCACGTCACCGAATGCATACATATTTATATAAAACAGACAAGGTCATGCAGCATATCATCCCGAGTCTGTCTTACCAAAACTATCATGTCTAACGCCTCAAATGCCCCGCCCAACAGCAGCGCTGAGCCGCTGCGTAACGGTGACCACGCAGCTACGACTTCGACTTCGACTCACGATTATTTCGCAGACACTAGCGACTTCGCAGTACGCCGAACGAACTTCAAGATGGTGGGGGGCACCTCAGCCATTGTCCATGCCTCTGCGTATAGAGAGGTGCCCTCAGCGCTCCAGACGATACCCTCGCAAGCCTTTGCGGCGAATCAGCCGAAAACGATGTCCATGTTCTCTCGCGCTAAGGGATTTGTGATGGAAGGCGGGGAATTTTTGGTGGTAGGCGGGAATTCTATTGAGATTATGGTGTCGCCTAGTGCGGCGATTGTACCTGCGTTAGCTCCCATACCCGTTCCAGAAGCAAATCATGGATATTTAATTGGTGAGCACTTGGTAATTACCCACCTAAGAGGTGGATTTTAGACCTGATATTCGAGGCCGGGCAGGGGAATCTTCCAAAGTGCACCAGCTGCCTGAAGTGGGCGCCGAAGGTCTTGAACAATCAACTGTACGTTTTGGTAATGCATGTGTATCACTTAGGCTAATTCGGAAATATATAGAGTTCTAACCCCAGCGCAGCCCCGACTACTGCACCACCTGTACCACGGAGAGTCGAGGTGGCAGTGACTGGTCTTATGGCGGAGAACGAGGTTCAGGGCGATTCAGAAGCTGTATCAATGTCTGATGTTCCTGATAAAAAAGGTGAGCGCGATACTGTATGATCTTAGAGTGAAAAATTCATACCGACATTCATAATACATATGTATAGCGCAGAGCAAGGTTAAGAATGGTCGCTCGAGGCATAAAGAACCACAGAAGGAAGTCCAAGAGGCTAAGAAGCGGGCGAGGAAGCGGAGGAGGCGGGCTAAGAAGAGTTCCAAGTGAGGTACTAGCACGTTTATGGGCCGTATCTCATGCCTTTTCGTTGTACTCTAGATAATTTGATCGTCATGCGCGGTAACGAAACCAGGGGTTATTCGTATCTCACTGACTGGCAATACCAAGGACTGGCAACACCAAGGTAGACCGTAGTACTAAGCAGCTCCTTGAGACAGCTTCCAAGTTGTCGACCGTCGACAGGACATTGGCGCCAGAAATGAAACGCAGCGCCCGTAACACATACCATCTCTATCATCATATTATTGCCCCAGGGCACATGAGAGAAGGCCGCCTCCTCAGTTGGGGGACTCACTTATGCCTAGCCTCGACGGTGGTGGAGTTACATTACGACCTTGAAGCGCCTTCACATCACATACAACATATGCAATGAAGACCGAAGGTATGCATGTCTGTGGGCAGCGCCTCTCTCCCTCTCGAGTGGACTTTCCAATGGTCTGGTGGTGGCGGGGGCGGATTAGGAGCAGTAGGGGACGAGAGGGACCGGAGAGCCAAACCCAAGCCCAGAAGCTTCAAGAACGTACGTGCCCATTGTCTTCACACCCGTCCTCCCCCTCCCCAGTGACCATCTGTCCCGCTCCCGTCGCCTCCATCGTCAGAAAGCATCAGGTCGTTTAAATCTTCGCAGGTGTGGAGCAGTCGTAAGCGCAATCGCCTGTAGGGCAAGAGCCATCCTGAGAGATACAGTAGGTCGACGGTAGGGTTATGAGGGATAGTCGAGCATGCAGCATGGTGTCGGAAAAACAGGATTCAGCATATCAGGCCTTACGATCCTGACGACACTGATATGCTAGCCCAGGAAAGATGACATGTATTGATATGAATATATAAGCTCACTGTAATACCGTATATTAGTTATCAGGCTTTCCGTTGTAGATAATACACCTTTGTCAGAAGTGATCAGGTTATGTCAAGTTGTGAAAGGCGGTATCGTGTATTTCAGACCATATTGACAATTGCGCGTACCCCAAGTCCATTAACAGTAACTTACTCACAGCGGCCTAGGCCTCAACTCACAGAGAGCACTCGAGATGCCGTGTGGTCTTGTCGTGCCTCTGCCGCACCCTGCTGCGCATCCCAATAGGTGTGTTTACTCTGGATCAATTAAACGCCGCATGCGGTCGAGATTGCGGCTGGAATGGCGAGTAAATATTCCACAGAAAATGTATAAAAGACCAGCGTCTTACAGATCTTCAACCTGTCGCCGACTCCATCATACGTACTCCACTCTTACTATGTTCCTTCCTTTGCTTACATTTTAGTATCCATCTGCCTTTAAAGCTTTGCATCAATATGTCCACTATATCAATTTCGAGTCTCGATGCAGGGATTAAATTTAGGAGGACAAGGTAAGCATTGAATTCTGAGCACAGTCACGGTATGAATTTCAGTATATTATTGTGCGACGAATCCAAACTGACGCTATTTAGGTTGCTGTTTAGATGTTGTTTCTTTCGTACTTGTAAGTTGTGGGTTATAACTTATTTTGGATGGGATGCATGAATTGGTGTTTAGGTGAGTAGATACTGAGCGCATGGCATAGCTATAGGGATCAGGTCGGCATTAGATACTTTCAGTATGTAGATTATACATGGAATATATTTCCCTTTTTGAAATATGACGAAGGATTTAATACATAGACTATGGTATCATGTATGCGCTTTTACCTAGGTATCAGTAGTTAAAATGTCTATCAGGAATATGGCGATTGATATAGCGTATTTGTTCCGATAACACGTTAATAATTGCTGATATGCGCTGATATGTGGGTATCATGGTGATCAGGCATATCAGGCCAGATATGGTCCAAGCAGAAACTTCTTCGTCGTATATGGTGGCCATTGGGCTGATGGTCTTACAGCTACATATACGACCATATACGGTCGGATATGCTGAATTCGGTTTTTCCGACAGGACGCTACACAGCGGAGTAGACAACCCTCGTTATAGGAGGAGACGGGTGCTGGAGCACAGGCAGATTGAGTGGGAGACAGAGGATGGCGCTGGCAATATCTATGGCTGTTAGATAGCTGGGTCCGACGACTTGTTTGGCGAGTGCCACTGGCCGGATGGTGAAAGACAAAGTGCTTGATCAATGATCTGAGTATATCTGGGAGTCAAGGTGTGTTTTTCATCGGGAATTGGGGATTTCGGGTACGATACCGGGAGTCTAGCGGGGATGGAGGACATGGTTGGAGAGTTAGCCATATCTCTGGGGGAATCTGGTTTCTGCGCCAACGTGAAACGTAGCTCTCCGGAGGATGCACTCACTTGTTCACTAGTCGTCGTCGCGTCCATTCCCCCAGGTGTTTGGATCCCAAACCTTCCAATCAGGGCCTGTCCCACCCCGTCCGCTGCTGCACCCATATTCGATTCCTACCCAATATTGTCGGCTCGTCTGTCCCTACCCGAGAGAGGGGTCGCTCACAGACGTACCTTCAGTCTTTATAACATCTCATATGCCGTATGTGATGCGAAGGCGCTTGATGCTGGAGATGGTCATAACTCTGGCATCGAAGCCGTGGCTGATGTAGAACCGCTGGTTGAAATTCAACCTTCTCTCTGGGGGAACTGACGGGGGAACAGAGCAGAATTTTGGGGCTTTCAATCAAGATTCAATGCGAAGGGAAGTAATTTTGAAGGCTGCCATCCGGGCCCTATGGTATCAGCGCCGACGTAGCCCATTCATCCCGGTGCGCATCTCCACTCCTCCCATTCCCTTTCACTATCAATTCATGCCATACCTTGCCAACTTGTCTACCCGCGAGAGAGGATGCCCACAAACTTACCTTTGGTCAAAGGCGTCGTATATATTGTATGCGATGTTGAGGTACTCGACGGCGTCTGTGATGCTGGAGCTTCACATTCCTAAACAACAACGTAGCGTGAAGCACGCTAAACGGGACGGCTACAGTGTAGCGTGTGACACGCTCCCGCGGGACCCCGCGGGAGCCTCTTATTAATAGTATTAGTACTGATAGTAGCATTGGTATTAGACTAATAGTAATTGTAGTATAATAAATGTATGGTTTGGGGTGCGGCAGCATGAATTGCGGCAGCTTGTAGGGGCATGCGGCGGCATACTGATGTGCAGGACAGAGCAGCAGTAAATGGGGTACCATCTGGCGGCTGTTTGTAAATGCCCTGGGCTGGTCGGGAGCAACCAGCACACCTAGCGTAGCCACTCTTGGTGTCGGCTGGGGGTGGGTGGGAGCAACTGGCAGCTTCTATTTGTGCAGGGGAATAATGATTGCGGCTACTGGGGCGGCTGCACATGGGTGCCTACTGGTGAGCGGGCGCAAATGCCGTGTGTATAGCAGCTTCTGGATATGCTGGGGAATAATTATTGCGGCTCCTGTAGCAGCTGCGGACGGGCGGCTACTGGGGTGGCTGCGCATGGGCGGCTCCTGCGGCGGCCGCGCATGGGCGGCTACTGGTGAGCGGGCATGAATACCGTGCATGTAGCGGCATCGGGATCCGCGCAGGAATAATTATTGCGGCTTCTGTAGCGGCTACTGGTGAGCGGGTGCAAATACCGTGCATGTAGCGGCATCGGGATCTGTGCAGGAATAATTATTGCGGCTTCTGTAGCAGCTATGCACGGGCGGCTCCTGCAGTGGCTGCACATAGGCGGCTACGGCGGCGGCCGCGCATGGGCGCCTACTGGTGAGCGGATATGAATACCGTGCATGTAGCGGCATCGGGATCTGCGGGGCAATAATTATTGCGGCTCCTGTAATGGCTGCGCATGGGCGGCTATGGCTGCAGCTGTGCATGGGTGGCTAATGTGGTGGCCATGCATGGGTGGCTGCTGGTGAGCGGCTGCAAATACTGTGCATGTAGCAGCATTGGGATCTGCAGGTGAATAATTGTTATGGCTCCTGTGGCAGCTATGCACAGGCAGCTATTGGGGTGGCCGCACACAGGTGCCTACTGGTGAGTGGGCACAAATACTGTGTAGCAGCTTCTGAGTGTTCTGGTGCACAGGTATATGTTGACATTTCACATAGACTGGTGAGGTGTCTAAAAGTACCATTCACACAGTAACACTGTTTTCTATTGTAATTGGCCATTCTATTGAGCACTGTGTCTAATTTCATAGAGGGCACTGTACTCTACTATGCTATGCTTATAATTTGACCATGCTGAATGCAACATGTCTGTACTAACTGACCACCATAGCAGAAAAGCATCTGTAATTATGGTAATGTGCATATTATAATGGAATCACAACCAATTTGCAGTATGCAACTACAATGGGTGTATTATTGGTGGGCTCAGACTTTGAGGCCAATACTCATGAACAGCCAACTGGTGAATAATGTGAAGGTGCTACTAGTAGGTGTGGCATATGCATTGACATACCCTAACTAATGAAAAGAGGCAACAATGTGAATGTTAATTATTTATGCACACCAGGAGATGCCACAAAATGGTAGGCACAATAGCAATTCCTGCATGCGAAGAGATGCTGCTATAGGCACAAACAAAAGCTGCTACATGCACAGTATTTGCACCTGCTCACCAGGAGGCACCCATGCGCAGCTGCCGCAGTAGCAGGAATAATTATTCCCCCGCAGATCCCGATGCCACTACATGCACTGTATTTGCGGCTGCTCACCAATAGGCGCCCATGCGTGGCCACCGCAGGAGCCACCTGTGTGCAGCCGCTGCAGGAGCCGCCCGTGCGCAGC
This sequence comes from Pholiota adiposa, assembly GCA_009935795.1. Classification (NCBI taxonomy): domain Eukaryota; kingdom Fungi; phylum Basidiomycota; class Agaricomycetes; order Agaricales; family Strophariaceae; genus Pholiota; species Pholiota adiposa. The sequence goes on along the minus strand of QEYC01000224.1, from coordinate 16,598 downwards.
CACTACAGGAGCTGCAATAATTATTCCTGCGCGGATCCCGATGCTGCTACATGCACGGTATTCATGTCCGCTCACCAGTAGGCGCCCATGCGCGGCTGCCGCAGGAGCAGCCTGTGTACAGCCGCTGCAGGAGCCGCCCATGCGCAGCCACTACAGGAGCCGCAATAATTATTCCTGCGTGGATCCCGATGCTGCTACATGCACTGTATTCATGCCCGCTCAAGAGTAGCCGCCCATGCGCGGCCGCCGCAGGAGCCGCCTGTGTGCAGCCACCACTGGAGCTGCAATAATTATTCCCCCGCAGATCCCGATGCCGCTACATGCATGGTATTTGCGCCCCCTCACCAATAGGCGCCCATGCGCGGCCGCCACAGGAGCCGCCCATGCACAGCCACCCCAGTAGCCGCCCGTCCGCAGCCGCTACAGGAGCCGCAATAATTATTCCCCAGCATATCCAGAAGCTGCTATACACACGGCATTTGCGCCCGCTCACCAGTAGGCACCCATGTGCAGCCGCCCCAGTAGCCGCAATCATTATTCCCCTGCACACATAGAAGCCGCCAGTTGCTCCCACCCACCCCCAGCCGACACCAAGAGTGGCTACGCTAGGTGCGCTGGTTGCTCCCGACCAGCCCAGGGCATTTACAAACAGCCGCCAGATGGTACCCCATTTACTGCCGCTCTGTCCTGCACATCAGTATGCCGCCGCATGCCCCTACAAGCTGCCGCAATTCATGCTGCCGCACCCCAAACCATACATTTATTATACTACAATTACTATTAGTCTAATACTAATGCTACTATCAGTACTAATACTATTAATAAGAGGCTCCTGCGGGGTCCCGCGGGAGCGTGTCACACGCTACACTGTAGCCGTCCCGTTTAGCGTGCTTCACGCTACGTTGTTGCTTTGTACCCTGGGAGCTTGTCGTAACCTGATTAGCATCGACTCCATGGCCAAAGTGTGTGTTCGTTATATGGGCAGTCTTCTCTGGAGAGTTGATTTTGTTGGTGTGAGATAGGTGCTGCATCTCGTCGACCTGAACACATAAAGTGGTGCTCAGTGATGGGAGCGATTTAGGGAGCTACTCACTTCCGCTTATTTGGCATTGCTGGTCTGTAAGTCTAAGATAGGGTCAAGGATGTCTATCTGTCCATGTCATCGTTCGCCTGCTCCTCCGTCAACTAATGTTTCTGAGTCACTCCATTCTGACGTGGATCGCGCATGTAGCGCTGTTACGACCATCCTTAGGCGCCCTCCTTAAGCACCCATCCGGCCCGTCTTATTTTCTATTCTATCCTGGCTCTTCCGTATCCAGTCTCGCTGATTCCTTTCCCGCTCTTCAATTTTCAGTCTAGCCTGTCCTCGCTTCCCATCCAGTCCAGTTTCATTCTCTTCCTATTTAGTATATATACAGTAGTTACGAAGCATGTATCGCTATTCGCAGTCTGGTTAATTCCATGAACTGTTTGTCATTCCTCTTTCCTCGCTCATTTCCTCGAGTCCTCTCCAAGTACTAACAAGCGATTGAGTCGAAGAAACCAGAGAAAACTCTGCGGCGGGCGAAAATGCATCTACGTCGTGCATTGGCTTCAACACGTCTACCTTGTTTCGCGTAGATTTCAGAATTTGTTAAGAGCCCTTACCGTGGAATATATATACTTTTTGCGGCTCCTAGCAGCTGTTTTTATGGTACTCCTATCTGTTGGCTATAACACACATATCCTAATCTGCCAGTCAACTCGTAGGTGTGAATGCGCTATTTATGGTGTCTAAATTATTCAGAATAAACGGCGAACCTCTTAGAGGCTGGAAGCCTCATAATTAGGTTTATTGAACCTGCTTAGAAGGGTGTCCTCAGGAGCGTTTGGAGCGTCCTGACAAGCTGGAACAACCCATCGACGTGATGATGTCAATGTGCAGAGAAAGGTGGACTCAGGCTTCTAAATGCATGATACGGGCTCAGCGCTCATCATTCAGATCTTAGTAAATAGTTCTCGCTCGTGCAACATGTATTCGCACTGAGGAGAAATAAGTTGATGTTCTGCTTATGATGTCTAGACAAATGATAATCATTAGAGTAAAAAAGTTATTTAAATCACCCTGCATGACCCCTTGATGCCCCGAACTTGGAACTTTGCACATAGGTTCAGAATATTATCTAGCGCATGTGTGCAAAGTTCCAAAAGGTTCTATTTAGTTCTGGGCTACGACTGGCAGCAGAACTAAGCTTGGACGACAGGATCAAGAGACGTTCCCACGCCGGCCAGACAGCGTGGAGCACGGCACACATCCGGCCGGCGGCGTCCACCGTCAGTCTCTCGGACACGCGCCGCCTCCTCTCTCCTCTGTCTCCCCTCACTTCCTTTACCTGGCTTCCCTCAACCCTCCTCCACTGCACCCTTCTCTTGTCTCTCTCTCCCATGCTACACCGTCTCTCGCCCTATGCTAGTTCTTCCCTCTTCAGTTTATATCTCGCTCCTGCTGCACTCTTCCGTTACCTCTTCCCCTCCGTCCGCTCTCCTTCCCATCCGGCCAGCGCTCTCCCCTTATCCCTCCCCATCCTTTCGATAGTCATTAATCTCCCCGTCTGCCCAGAGGCGGTGGCGGTGGCGATGGTGACGGTGATGGCGATTGAGACTGTCAGGTGGTTGGGTCCGACAATTGCTTTGGCGAGTTCCACTGGCCGGACGATGAAAAGCGAAGGCTACGTGATCTACTCTAGATCTGTGGAAGTGCAGGTGCGTCTTTCATTGGGCATTGAGTGTTGAGTATTTTAGGGACGATACCGCGAGTTTAGCGGTGGAGCGGAGGTAGCGGAGGTGACGGTTGGGTGTAGGACGTGGTTGGAGAGTTCGACAATATCTCTGGGGGAATCTGGGATCTGCGCCAACGTAGCTCGCCGGAGGATGCACTCACTTGCTCACTAGTGGTCGTCGCGTCCATTCCCCCAGGTGTTTGGATCCCTATTCTTCAATCACGTCCTGTCCCACCCCGTACGCTGCCTCTCCTCCTTTTGAATCGCACCTAACACCGCCAGCTCATCTGTCCCGAGAGAAGGGTCGCCCAAAGACAAACCTTCGGTCTTCTTTAGCATCGCATGTGTTGTTTGTGATGTGAAGGCGCTCGACGCTGACCAGGTTACAACTTGATCAGCATTGAGGCCATGGCCGATGGCGTCAGCTTGTCAATGGAACTTCTCTTGTGGGTTGAGAGAATTGCTGCGTGTGTTAGGCGAGCGATGCGTTTCGATCCGTCGCCCCCCGGCTTGAATGCTCCTTCGGTCCTGTCAGTTATTGTGTCTAGAGTAATATATGGGCGCCGCCTAGATTTCATGTTCCCCAATTGCGCTCTCGCTCCATTGCTTTACGAATCATTCAAGTTCGCCAGAATATGCTTTCAACGTGGTGAGACGTTGACGATGTTGGGTGGAGCCAGAGGGAGATGGCATTGGATGCGAGATGATGTTAGGGTAGCTTCGGGAATAGCATACGGTGGTTCGAACTTCGAACGTCGAAGATTTGGTGAGTCGGTGGTCATTTTATGGTGTTTTTGTGGGGAAATGATGAGACCAGAGCAGAATTTTTGGAATTTCAATCAAGAGTCGTATTATTCAACGTGAAGGGAAATAGTTTTGAAGGCCGCCGTCTGGGTGCCGACGTAGCCCGTTCATCCGGGTGCGCATCTCTTTTCATCCTGTTCCCTTTCGGTTTATTCCCTTTCGCTATCGATTCATGCCCTACCTCGCCAGCTATTCTACCCACGAGAGAGGATGCTCACAAACTAACCTTCGGTCAAAGGCGTCGTATATGTTGTATGCGATGTTGAGGTGCTCGGCTGGTCATAACTTGGCCGGCATCGAGGCTAGGCCAAAGTCAATACTGTATGGGTCAACCCTCTCTAGAGAGTTGACATGTTGGTGTGAGATAGGTGCTTTATCTCATGCGCGAGCATCTCGTCGACCTGAACACGTAAATAAGTGGTCAGTGGCGGGAGTGATTTAGGGAGCTACTCCCACTTCTTTGGCGTTGATAGTCAGTAAGATGGGGTTGAGTACGTCTATCGGTCATCGCTCGCGTACGTTTTTGCTCCTCCGTCAACCAATGTTTCTGCGTCACCCCGTTCTGGCGTGTCATGGGTCGCGTATGTAGCGCATCGTGTTAAAGCAACCAAAGAAAGCTCTGGGGTCTGCGCTCGTTGTGCACGTCGCCGTTGATGGAGTGAGGCGGACAACAAGGCATCAATGTCATGCGTCAGCTTCAACAAGTGATGTCGCAACAAGGCTAAGTGTATGACTATCTTGTTTCGCGTAGATCCCCTGTTGGCAATAATACACCACATATCGTAATGGAGCAATCCACGCTGCCAGTCAACTCGTAAGTATGAATACGCTATTTAGGGTAGTATAAATCATATAAAATAAACAACGAATGTCTTTAAAGCAGAAAGCCTCATAAGTCGGTTTATTGAACCCGCTTAGAAATGTGTCCTCAGGAGCGTTTGAAGCTTCCTTTAAAGCTGGATCAACCCATCGACGTGATGATGTCAATATGCAAAGAACGGTGGACTCAGGCTTCTGCTTGCGCAACATGGGCTCAGCGCTCAGCATTCAATATTCAGATCTTATTAAATAGTTTTCGCTCGTGCAACATGCATTCGCACTAAGGAGAAATAAGTCGACGGTTCTGCTCACAATGTCTAGACTAATGACAATAATTAGAGTATTAAAATCATTTAAATCACCCTGAATGACCCCTTGATGCCCCTAACTTGGAACTTTGCACATAGGTTCAAAGTACTGTCTAGCGCATGTGTGCAAAGTTCCAAAAGGTTCTATTCAGTTCTGGGCTAGGGCTGGCAGCATAACTATTTGGCCCCCCCCGGAATGAAAACACCGCTTTAGTGACCTCGTGTCCGTATGTAGCCTTATCAAAAAGGAAATCTATTCAAGTGTTATGTGAAGCATCCTATCAAGTGGCGTACACACGGGGTGTCGAGTAGCACATTATGCTATCGAGCTGCTAAATGCTTTGATCGAGCGCGGTCATGACAGGCTCTCCAGAACGACACTTTGCCAAGGCAAGAAAAAGCTGTAAATTGCAGACAATTATGGAGAACCAACTCAGCTCGATCTCGAATTCTAAGATAAGAATATTTCTGAAGACCTTGACAATAAAATAGCTAGAACATAAGTGCGCAACACTGTACGGCGCGTCACAGAGAGTAGATAAATATAGATCATAGATATTCCCACGCAAAACCAGCGTGGAAATTGTCCGTCAATGACGAAACATCCATCCGTCCGTCCAATCGATAACTAATCGCTCCTCCTCAATCCCTTTTCCCCTTCCTGCCCTTCTTCTTTCTATCGCGTTTCTCTCTCTCTTCCGCCCTCCTCGCCGCCACCGCCGCCTCCTCCAGTGCGTGAACTCTCTTCCGATGTGCCACCGCCGAAGCTTTCCACTCCGCGGCAACCCTCTTCTCTTCAGCGTGTATCGCTGCGGTCTGCGCTTTACTCGCCTCTCTTTTCTGTTTTGCCTTCTCCGTATTCCTCTTAGCGTCAGGTGAGGGTTCTCCCCGAATCCCATTGAGAACTACCCCGTTGTTGACGAATTCCGTCGGTGGCGATGACGGTTCTATCGCGGGCGAACGTGTCGTGAGCTGGATGGAGAATGAGTGCGTCTCATAAGACTGCGCAGGCGAGCGTTTTTTCGGTGATCTCTGCCATGGTGGCTGAAAGTGAAAGGGTGGGGAGGCATTGGTGGACCACAGCGGGGATATCTGGGCAGATGGAGTACCGTCTGCCAGAAGGGATGAACTGGGCCACGTCAGCTTGTCCATTCGAGGGAGGGTTTGCCCATATACATACCTTCGGTCAGAGGCGTCATATATGGTGTATATGGTGCTGGGGTGCTCGACAGCGTTTGTGACGCTGGAGCGGGTCATAACTTGGCCAGCGTCGAGGTCTTGGCCAAAGTTTATAGAGTATGGGTCAACCCTCTCTGGAGAGTTGACAATCTGACGTGGGATAGGCGCTGCATCTCGTACGCGAGCATCCCGTCGACCTGAATATGTAAATTAGCAGTCTGTGACTCGGACAGAAGCGATTTAAGGAGCTGCTTACTTTTCAGTTGTTGATAGTGGATGCGATAGGGTTCGGTGCGGAGTCCACCTGTCGTAGATCGGGTACGTTCTGTTTTCGCGTATATTAGCTGATGTTTACTGATTTTATCAATCAAGAACTTACTCGCTGACGGCCCATGTTGCAATTCATCCCCGAAAGACTGATCGCGAACCCAGTCACTCTGCTCGCTATGGACAGCGCTGTAGTTCCATCTGAATGATTCAGATGCGCTGGTGGACGATGGGGTGCTGTGCTCGGAGGTATCGACCTGTTCATCGAAAACTTTTCAATCGATTAACTTTCAGCTCTCGATATACGATTAAAACGATCTCACCTGGATACGTCATCGACCTCTCAACGTTCACATCGTTGTAGGGAAGAGTCGGGGGAGGGACGAAATCAACGGTGGGGCGTGGTTCGGCATAGTCGGAATGGACTGGGCTCTGGACGAGAGGTGCGTCGTTGAAAGGTGGCAAAGGAAATGAAGATATGGGAGTGTTGTTGTTTGGTGGGATTGCGCGTACGACGAAAGCTTTAGTCCAATCAGCGTCGATTCCTTTGTGTATGATATGAACTCACGAGGATATAGAGATGGATTTTCGACCATTGTGTACGCAGAAAATTCCGCAAAGGGATCCACGGATGACATTATATACCCTGAATTGTGTGCACGATATCCATCGTCTTGGTTGAACGAGGAATATGGTGATGGCGGAGATGGTTCTCCGTATTCATACTGGGGCATCGCCACGAGATCTGGGCGAACTCTATCAAGCATTGCTTTTGAATTAATGAAGCGAACTTGAACGCACCTTGGTCGCCACTGGACGTCTGAGCTTGATGGGAATGATCTATGGCTGAAACGCCACTCGTCAACTTTGATCTGTGCTGTGCGATTGAGACAATGTGCTTACAGGGATCCAGAAAAGAGGTCATTGTTGCGCTTGACAGACTTGCTGGGACGGAGAACGCCGATGACGTTGGGGCAAGAGGCGTGGTTTGACGAGGAAGGGGAGGCGATACTATCGGATAGTACCCAATTGCAACGGGGCCCAGCGCATTGGCAAGGGAGGAAGAGATCATCGCGGTATAAAATCTACAACAGCGGAAGGAACGGGGTGTGCAATGTGGGGGGAATATGATGAAGTGAAGCGCGTTAATCAACGCAGTATCTTGGTGTTATAAATTTTAGCGACGACGCGGAGAATGCGCGGCGAACACCGACACAACCCTGCAGATTGGAAGTGTTTGGTCTCCCTGGCTCGATGCTGTGTATCATATGTATCCAAAGGGAAACAAAGGGTTCTTCCATGCAGCCCAATCGCGGGTAGGTATATTGCATCCGGAAAAAAATGGATTACCCGGTTTGCGCTTTGACCTTCAATGGTGTGGGGATTGCCAGCCATAACTCAGAACATACTTCCCTCAGATATCAATAGGGTTCATTAACAACAAACCTATCATTATGTGGGCCTCAGGACGACAAATACTGGAGGAATTTCTCTCAACACTCAACGTTCAACGCTGATGAGTTGTTTATTTTTTCTCAACTCCCACCGGGTTGAACTTCACAAGCACCAAATGGGACGCTCGATGCTGATGACAGAAGCACCGAACACCGCCTTTATATCCTCGTGTACGCGCGGAGTTCACGATGGATAACCTACAAGTTGTCAAGATCTGTATGCGAACATGGCCGTCTCGCCATTGACTGTCTGAATCACATTAGAAAATGTGGTCTGGGATCGCGCTGGCACTCTATAGTCTGAAGTGTCAAGTAGCAATGCTCTGAGGTCTGGCGACTGTAGAGGTCATCTAGATGATACCAGAAAGTTATGGAAGCAGAAAACAGAAGATCATCACGCAGAATAGATAGGCCTCGCTGATGGGAAGCACCAGATCCACAGGAACTGACAGAGGGCACGACAGATATACGAGTATATTGCTATTACAGAGGTGATTTGAATGGAACGCTTCGCAGATTGCTGGAATCCGCAAGCAGAGTTGTACGTCCGAAGGAAGTCATAGAATTGGCACCGACTTGTGAATATTTGAATCTTCGGTGATACCAGGAGCGTTGCTAGAGGATTTGAGAGAGGCAGGAGAAGCGTAAGGCCACTGAGACAGAGTACAGGGTTGGCGGTCAGATAGCTTGGTTACTGGGAGGAGATAATCGAAGTAGGCAGAGAACGCGTGAAGATATGAGCCAGAGACGAGGCGGCGTTCGGCTCCGGGATCACGTTTCTCAAGTGATGCACGGACCACCTTCCTTCAAATCTTGTCCGTTCTTCTCCTTCAGTTCCTCTCGTCCAGTTCCTCTCCGCCGCATCGCTCTCTTGTAATCTATCATTCGGATTTGGCACCTTCTACCTACAATCTGGCTGTTCCTTAACGCTCCAAGCTCCAAGACGCGCAGAATGCGTAGAACATTATCCGTCCACATGGGCTCAGCTCTTGCTTCAAGTACACGTTGGATATCAGGGCGCTGGACGATCCTGAAGATTACGATGCCTCCCACTTGTTCTTCACGCATGGAGAGCATATTGAGCACTAGCAGCGTCTGTTACGTGACCATCCTTCACCCTGCCTGCAGGCCTTGGCGCATCCTCGCGTGTGTTCTCCACAAGCGCATTCTGTTCTTCCAGCCTCCCTCCTTCCCGCTATCATCCTTCCCTCCTTCCTTCACACCCTTGCTGCCAACTCTTCCTTCCTTCATCTTTCGTTCATGTTCCTTTCTCTGTCCCTTCAGCCAAGAAGTCTGAGCGTCAAGTAATAGCACTCATTTTCGGGGACGACATTGGTACCATCTTCACCCGACTATGATTCGCCGCTCTACGCCCGATGGCCGACATAAGTAGGCTTCTACAGCAGGGTGAACACAATCCAAGCGACGTCAGTCTGTCGTTCGCGTTCGCGTTCTTCGGTGTGTTATATCCCCAGTTTTCCTCGAGCACGCGCTAACGAGAGGGCTTCTCTTCCTTTTTGTGGTTTTTTTCTACGTGCCTTAGCTTCTCTTCAATGTCGCCTACCAAGCTACTACCCTTGGCTGCGGGACCCTAACAGGGATTTAGAGCGCCTTTGAAACCCTCGCGAACGAGTGGCACCTCTTCGCCGTCAAGTGCGGTAAAAGAGAACAGATGACCTGGTTGTCCAGTGCGTGCCGTGGATCTGGCACGAGGCGGTATTGTTGCTAAATTCTAGCCTGGGTCAGAGGCATGGACGCAACTCGGGAGGTGCCGGGGGTGGTGGGACGCGTTGATGGTTCTGAGGCGGACGTGTATCTGCGGGCGAGGTGCGTGAATGGGATGGGTTTGCGGTTCCGGTATGAATTTATTGGTGTGTTCTCGGCGCTCTCGTTCTTATACACATACACCTTCACACCTTTCTTCTTTTCGCCCTCGAACACGCTCTGGCGGTCATGCCTAGTTCTACGCAGGGAGCTCCATGCTTCCTCGGATCTTCCTCGCTCCTCTGTCTCAAATGCAAATGGAGTTATTATGTTCATTCGGCCTCGTCGATGTTCGAGATCTTCGTTCACAGCGCCCTTATACTTATGCAGTTATTTTAGACATATAAATATGATTCAGATAAGGTTACTACTAATAGATGCTGTGCGGAACTGACACCGTACCTTCAATGCCACTGGACCTGATTGGGCGCTAAAAAGGACGTAAGTTATTCAGAGCATCTCCTCTTGAGTATACACATATAAGACAGGCAAAACCATGCATCATTCCGTCCCCATCCCGCCTTTCCGAAAACTACCATGTCTAGCGTCTCAAATCCTCCGCTCGACAGCGGCGCTGAGCCACTCCGTAACGGTAACCATGCATCTACGACTTCGACTTCGACGCACCATTATTTCGCGGACACTAGCGACTTCGCAATACGTTCTTGACCGCCTCAAAGTGTGAGCTGTCGAAAGTCGCGGAAATTTATTAAAGTTGAAACTGGATGTTATAATTAATAATAAGTGAGGAAATAGTAACTAATCAAAATTTGCCGAAAATAAATCGCGGAAATCTGAGTGAAAGTCGCGGAATTTGGGCTAAAGGCGCGACTTTTGGATTTGAGGTCAGAAGTGGGGAAATCACAAAAAAATAGTCGGAATAACTGGGGATCCCGAAATATACTGGGGATTTATTAAATGTACAGAATGAACGCCATATAATATATTCGACACGCATTCTCCGCATTGTTCATTGACTAAGATATTGGGTGGATTGATTCGCTTCATTTCACCGTACTCCCCCAACATTGAACTCCCAAGCGCTCCCCTCACTCGTACTCCTACCTTTCTACCTCATGACGATCTATTCCTCCCTTGCCAATGTGCTGGGCCCCGTCGCAATGGGGTACCAGGCTATAGTATCTCCTCCCCTTCCTCATCAAACCTCGCCTCTCGCCCCAACACCTTCGGTGTTCTCCGAACCCGCAAGCGTGTCAAGCGCATCAATGACCTCTTATCCGGATCCCTGTAAGCTCGTCATCTCAATCGCACAGCGCAGAGTAAAGTTGCCGAATGGCATTTTCAACCATACATCTTGGTTGAACGAGGAATATGGCGATGGAGGAGTTTGTTCAACGTATTCACCCGTTCATCTGGACGAGATATACACAGACCCTATCAGCATTGCTCTTCAAATCAATGAAATGAATTTGAACTCACCTTGGTTGCCACTGGATGCATGTGAGTTTGATGGGGATGATCTATAGTTGAAAACGCCACTCGTCAACTTCACTCTGTGCTGTGCGATTGAGACAATGAGCTTACAGGGATCTGGAAAAGAGGTTATTATTGCACTTGACAGGCTTGTGGGCTCGGAGAATGCTGAAGGTGTTGGGGAGAGAGGCGAGGTTTGATGAGGAAGGGGAGGAGATACTATAGGATAGTACCCCATTGCAACGGGGCCCGGCACATTGGCAAGGGAGGAATAGATCGTCATGAGGTAGAAAGATAGGAGTACATGTGAGGGGAATGCTTGGGGAGTTCAATGTTGGGAGAGTACGGTGAAATGAAGCAAATCAATCAGCGCAATATCGTGGTCTTATGTATATCATCCACAAACAATGGGGAGACGTAACCCCGCTTAATTGAAACTATTTGGTCTCCCTGACTCCAGGCTATAGATTATCGCCAAAGGGAAACAAAGGGCTCTTCCACGCGTCGCAATCGCGGGTAGTTTTATTTCACCCGCCAAAAAGGGATCACCCAGTTTGCGCTTTGACCGTCACTGATACTAGGATTGCTTACCTCCTTCAGATGTCATCAAGGCTCATTCCCGACAAACCTATCATTATGTGGGCCGCAGTACGCCAACGCTCAATGCACAACACTGATGTGTTTTTGTTTTAAAACTTCATAAGTACCTAATACGACGCTCGATGGTTATGGTTATGACAGATGCACCGAACACCGCCTTTGTATCCTCGTGTACGCGTGGAGCTCACGATGGATGATCTACAAGGTGTCAAGAAGGTGTGCAGGCGACCATAGCCGTCCCACCTCTGACCGTCTGATTTGGAAATCTGCACTGGGATCATTCGCGGGCTTGGCTACGAATAGTAATCAACGTGTACCAAACCCTCATGTATCGGTTTAGGGCTCAATTCAACACTTATTTACATGCATTTGGTGCGACGCTTTGCCAGAGGGAAGGCAGAAGAATGATACCTGCGCAAAGCGTGGGATGAGGGTGAACGACTTCGGAATTAGATTTCTTTGCGTTGAGTTAAATCGATAGCGCTGGTTATAAACCCTGACAATCAGATATCGCTTGTTCCATAAATGCACGATTCATGGGGGAGAAATTCACGAGAAAGGACGGCACAGAGTCGATAAGATGTTACGAATGATATTCACGTATGAAGTTGCGCATAGGGAAGCAAAAGATGCGGCCAGATCAGGGGAAATTTAAAGGTAACACCTGTTGGCCCATGATAGATGAACGCCGATTGCGCAGCGAAGCTGATGAGAAAATATCATATTTGATTCTTATCGAGGTAGACCATAGAGCGGGGTATAGTAGTATCACTTCCGCGCGTACGGGAAGAGTTAGTTGAAGTGGAATGAAGGGTGTCCAAAGATTTAATAGGCCAAAGTCAAGACCGCTTGTAGAAATTGCATTCGGGAGGGACGATATAAAGGTGCAATGAAAGCGCGCATCGGCGAAGAGATAATTAGCCAGCATAGTGGATACACACAGTGGATAACTTGGGACGCTGGGGACGAGAAAGATGGCGATCGATACCGGGCTACATTCAGATGTGAGTTGTAGATTGACGCTGAGATGATGGATCCAAAACGCACATGGGCGGAATATGGTATACGTAGAGGCCGCTCCAGATATACGAGTGGGACAATTGAACCGCCTGCATTTGGGTGTCAGTGCCGTTCGCGGAAGTCCACAAACAGAGCTGTAAGCCCAAAGTTGCCCGCTCGTTATTTGCCCACTCGTAAATCTTCAGTGACAAGTGGAAGGAGTTCGATTATTCCCAATTCTAGTCCAGATTTACTAGAGAACGCAGGTACAGTCGATGACGAGGAAAAAGAATGCATGGATTGAGTTCGTCTCGTTCGATGTGAGGTTGCAATCGCGCAGATAGTTGTTTGTCGAGTTTAAACATTGGTTGGGTTGTCAGCGCATCAGCAGTCAATAGTCCGCTGCGCAGAGTAACGATTCTTTGAGGCCCAGCAAGACTGTCACGGTCGTTGAGATTATACTAGATCCAGCACGTTGTGGAATGCAGCAAACACAAGATCCTAACACGGAATAGATGGACTTCGACGCTGATGGCAACTTGAAGGCGCCACGCTGCCAGAGGACACGATAGATACACGATTAAAGATCTTCAAATCAACACATATTTGGATGAAACGCTGCTCAGATCGCTGTATGCAGAGCTGTACGTCCAAAGGAGGTCAGAGAATTGGAGCCTACTCGTGTATCTTCGCTGACGCCTGGTTGTTGGAGGGTTTGAGAGAGGTCGGGGAGCTTCAGGTCATGAGTGGGACGGAGTACAAGGTAGGCAGTCGGATGGCTTGATTACTGGCAGGAGGTCGTCGAGGTAGACAGTGAGTGAGGGAACGCGCAGAAAGGCGCCGTGTGAAAGACGCGAGTCCCGAGTCACGCTTACCGTGCACGGACCACTTTCCTTCAGTTCCTCTCGTCTGCCTCTCCGCTGTCGTTCTCATCCTCCTACCTATGATCTAAATCTTCACATTCCAAGCTACAAGACGCGCTTCTCTATTTCTACCTCCGATTCAACTCATTGACCATATGACACCTCTCTCAACCCCGTGAAAAGCCATGAACGTAACGATTCCGCCCACATACACCCAGCTCAAGCTTCAGCCTCAGGCACACGGTGACGGACAATGCAGGAGATTATGATATATATCAATCGTTCTTTACGCGTGGAAAGCATCTTGAGCGCAGACAGCGCCCATTAGGTCTCCTCGCGTGTCCGTTCTTCCTCCCTCCCTCCCGTCCGTCGTGACACTGCCTTCCTTCCTCCATGTCCCTCCTTTCAACTATTCCTCGCCTCCTCACAACCCTTCCTCAGTCCCTCGAGCCGACTCTGCGCTTGGACGTCAAATAGTTCTATGACCCGTCTGCGTGGACGACATAGTTCGCGCGTGTTTCCATGATCACCACCCTGAGCCCGACGGCCATTATAGGGTTTCGCCTCCCTGAGGTTTCTCCGGTGTGTTACATTGACAGTTTCATTGAGCGGGCGCTAACGAGAGGCTTCTTTCCTTTTCTATCATTCTTCCTTCCCATCTTTTTTTGCTTTGTCCCTTAGCGTCTCTCGTCATTTTAGAATCATAGGCCTCGGCTCCGAACGCATATGGGAGTCAGCGCTCTAAGGCTCTACACTGCTTGATTTACCTTCGCAAACCTTACGCGAAGTACCTTATTATCGCCAGCGCAACGATGTCGGAGACTCAGGCAGCGAAGACGAACTTTATCAAATACGCGCCGTCAACTTCCACTGTGGTCTAGCAGGCGACACGGCCTTCGGAGATTTGCAAGAAGAAGATGCGTCATCGGGGCTGGGGGTGGTGTGGATGCAAATCCGTGGGCCAGTTCCGGTGCGTTCCGTCTTTATTCTCTTTTCCCTTCCGCCTGCTTGCTTACGCATCCTGGTCTTTGAACAGGCAGCTCACTTATCTGAGATGCCCTCGCTCGCGAGTCGGCGCTTTTGTTCCCAACTCATCAACTCCTAATTCATAGTTGGTCCGCAACTCCCTGCGCCGTGCACCTGAATCGTTGACGGATTTCAATACCGGCGCCCCCGTCCCGTTCGAATTCGAGGCGTCGACCTGGTCCTACGCTCCATGAATCCGATTTCTGCGTCGTTCTCTTTGCTACGGACCCGCTGGCATCGGAGAAGCATAGTCTGGATGTGATGTAGGGATGGGGCGTGCATGACCTGCGTACCTCTGATATTGGATTATCTGAGGGACGCGTGCGGCGCAGGCCTCATAGCCCACCACTCACTTGCGACGACTTGCGGCGACTACCCCCGGCGAACGAAGCTCGAGCCTCGGAGTGGTACCTCTTCGATGTCAACCATTAACGTCAACGTCACCACCGGAGGAGGAAGACAAACCCAGACGGCTCGAGTGAACTGCGTCAAGTTCATTGAATAAGCGCCCCTCGGAGAGTGTCCATCTGGCTGTTGGTGCGGCGCTTTATCCCGGATTGGATCTGGAGGCTTGGATGGGCTGGGGAGCGTTGTCAGTTCTGGGTGGAGTGAGTGTGTACCCCTGGGCGAGCTGGGTGTTTGGCGAAGACGCGGTCGATGCGGTGTTTTGAATTTGTTGGTGCGCTTTATCTCGTATCGTGGTCTTGCATTCTCCCTCCTTAGGTGTTCTGGTCTTTGAAGAGATGCTACGCCTACACCATTGATAGCTCCAACTTCCAAACGACCCCCGCCGTGCGCCTACACAGTGCGCTCTCATCCTTATCCTTATTCCTAGTACCCACGTCCTTACGCTTCTCAGTCTTTGACCAGCTAATACACCCTCATCACCACCTTCGTCTCAAAGCCGTGCACCCGAACCATCGACGCCAGCGACTCCGGTGCTCCCGTCGCACTGTTAAGTGTGAAGTGACATTCAGCACCGTCGGCCTTGGCACCAGGAAACCCGCCCGAAACGAGTAGCGAGTAGCGGAGCTTAGGGCGCTTGTGTGTGTCGTGGCGCTCGTGCTCGTTGTGCTCTGTTTTGCTTTGGGAAGGGGGATGAGAGGAAGAAGAGGGACGCGGTGCGTGTGCTCCCTCGTGCCTTCGCGGCGCTGCACCGGCCGTCTTCGAGTTTGACTTCGAGTCGGGGCTTTTGTGTTGGGGGTCCGGCGGGGATGGACGATGTTCGGGCGCGCCTGTGGCTGCGAGCGAGATGCACGGGTGTGTTGGGGTTAGGCGACTTGTGTGTTTGTCGGTATGGGTGGGGAAGAGCGGGGTTGGTTGGTATGGGGTATTTGGGTGCGTTCAATTCAAAATTGGATAGCGGATTTCGCGTTGATCGTCTTGTCTGTCGTCTGTCAAGTATGGATGGATTAGCGTAGATAATCATGATGTTTGAAATTATGTATTCCTTTGTATTCCTTCCTTCGTATTCGTATTCGTATTCGTATTGGTAATCGTATTCCTTCCTCCAGAGTCCACGCCCCGTTTTTGTATTCATTTAATTTGTGACATTCGCCTCCTGCTTGGTAATTTAATGTTAATTTAATGCCAAACTTTTCCTTTCTCAGAAGTTCTTCAGGTTTCGAGTTCGATTTGAAATTTTAATCTTAATTTTACCTATCAAAGACATGTATCTCGTACTGTAACCTCATAGGTACAAGCCGGTGAATTGGACTCCAGTTTATTATCTCACCATATCGTTCTCGTCTCAGTGAGTTTCCGGCGCATCCTCGCATACCTCAAGTTCAAGCATACTTATTAAAGTTACGCAGCATCGGTACGCGAGCTCCGACAGACAGACGGAGGGGGGGAAGCTGGGGTTCAGAGGTGTATGGGCGATGGGTGACACAGACGGGGAGAACCGGATCGTGCATCGCGAAGGAGAAGTGAGAAGTGAGAAGAGTGGGTGGAGGCGCGAGATGTAGGGAAGCGGGGGGAGCGAGGTGGAGTGGAGGAGTGGAGGAGCGGCGGAGTGAAGATGGCGAGGGCTGGGATGGGTAGGGGTGGAAGGTGGTGGTGCAAGCCAAGGGCGACAGAGGAGGCATTGATGTGTTGATGGAAAGAGGATCCTGCGTTGGTCGTGAGCATGGGACCCGTGTTGCAGGAGGAGAGGCGCTAGAGCGCAGGCGGATTGAGTAGGAGTTGGAGATACATTGGCCCAGGCAAGGCGCACAGAGACAACAGAGCAGGTCGGAGTCAAGGGCCGCATTGATCCGGTAGTCGATCCTGCTTTTCTCTTTGCTCAATGCCCTCTTATACGACACTCATTCGCTCTCCTAG